>LLCE01000082.1:0-177963 GCA_001414415.1 Hymenoscyphus repandus | reverse complement strand
CCCTTGTCTACAACCCTCATCTTCATGCCCCCAAGCACAGTCCTCAACTGCTCATTCGCCTTCACGCCACCGAAAATCCCATACGTGATCACCAGGACCGGTTTCCCGATCCACTCGTTGTAGAGATAATCAATTGCGTTTTTGACGCCGCCTGGAATGCCGTAGTTGTACTCCGGGGACAACATGATGTAGGCGTCGTATTGGGAGATCTTTGCAGACCAGGCGAGGGAGTGGGGGTAGGTGAATGTGCCGTGGGAGGGGACCATGGAGGGCATTATGGGTTCGTTGAGGATGGGGAGGTTGAAGGTGAGGAGGTCCAAGATGTCGAGGGTCGTCTCCTTGGGGAGTGAGGGAGTTATGTGGGCTTTGAGGATATCTGCTACAAGGGGACCGATGCGGGGGGTGCGGGTGGAGCCGATTATGAGGGCTATTCTTTTGGCTGTAGACATGGTGAGAGTTGGTGATGCGGAGATTGGGTTCGACTTGGTCGTAGTTGAGAGAAGTTTATGTGACAGTATTGTGAAGAGATGAAGATGTGGATAAGGAAAGTACCCAATCTGATTGGTATTTGCTTTCTTGATATGCGGAAAAGAAGTAGAGATGCTGTTCGAAGATGTTATGATGAACTGTCAAACCTCAAAATCTCACGTCCCTTCCCTCCTATTTATCTCCCTTTCTCCCATCCCCACCCACACTCTCTCAACCACTTCGTTCTGCCATCATTACCAATCTCCCAAGTCATAATACACGAATATTTCCCGTTCGGTGTTGAAAGTGGATGTTGTAGCAAGTATTTGTTTAACGTGATTTTTAATCGCGGCTAATTAGTCCACATTTCCAAGCGAGGGCTGGAAAGGGGGACTTGGCCCCCGCACTCAAGTTGGAGGCATCAAATACATTCTAATCCAAGCACAGTCTCCACTGCACCCGGATACTACCTCTATTCTTGAGATGTCGAAAGGGTAAAGAAAACACCTCAAAGCATAACTCATCTACCTTTCTAGCCCATCATTTCCGACCTAACCACCAACCCCCTCTAATTAACATCACCAGCCAGTCCAACAAACATGATTCCGTCCGTCCTTGGCTCATAAATAGTATCGGGACCTATACGCTCAAACATTGCACAATGGCTTGATATTTCCGCCCTAGCTCCACCTCGATGAATCGAGCCACAATACGGGATGACGGGCGCAATTTTGTCATCCACGTATGCTGAACGAGATCTAGGTATAGGGTTAGCCTCCCTCCAGTCTACAAGCACGTGAGGCCCAAGGTTGAAATTTCTCCCTCACCCTTCAAAACTCAAGGCACTTGGGATTCTCGGATCGCAAAGTTACACAGAACACAGAATACTAAATCCAGAGCTATGGGCATGTTCCACTGTTGTCAGGTATCATCAGAATTATGTCTGCCGGGATGTATGACAGCTTGAGCAAAACACAGGGGGTTTATTCGTTCTCTTGTCTTATAACTTGTCATCTGATAAGGATGCCCTGGGGGTAGCAGTGGATTCAGCTAGAATAAGTGCGTGATTATAATAGATACGATGATAGATTCAAGTCTAGGTGTGGCAGATTCTTAAATTCTTACAACTTCTCCGCACATGGAATCTTCCAAATTAACTCTCACTCAACAAACCCGGAATATTGCGCCCATGATATGATATACCCCTCCAAAACCCAAAACGCCCGTGCATATGCAAGTGAAGATGGCAAAGAACATGACAAGCACGATCTGTCCACCGCTCGCCACCCACCTACCACCCCATCCTGATTCCTGTCCTGTGTTCCCAGCTTCTGTAGTCCATCCCTTCCGTATGTCATAATCTTCATCAACTCATATCCCTCGTCTCGCAACCGGCCTTGAGCTATGTAGATTGCTCAAAGATGTCTCGTATCATATATCGTCTCGGTACACCTGGTACGCCATAATCATCATCCAGAGCAAAAACACACACCCGACAAGCTCGAAAGCCCACGCCGCCGTCCAACTATGACCTATATCATAATCAGCATTCATTCACTCCCTAAATACCCCCCTTCCCTCTCCAAAATTGCTCTTAAGACCACCACAACCGCAGAACCAAGACAGAAAGGTAGGAACTTACAAATACTACTCTGCTCCAACCACGCCAACGTCTGTGTATTCGCCCCCCGATTCTCCCCACTCCTCCCCATGACATACAACTGACAATTCCCATTCACACTCCCTGTCGGCCCCCACAGCTGGATACTGATGACGATGAGCCCGACGAGCCACAGGATGAAGAGGATGAAGGAGCCCATGATCACGATGCCCGGGAGGAGTTGCCGTTGAGAGATCAGGTAGAGCATCACGAGGATGAAGAAGAGGGCGAGGGCCGAGGTTGTAATCCAGTATGGGAAATACCTAGACAAATGAATGAATGATCAGTGTTGTCTCCTTCAATCGCATGTCGAAAGCAATTGGAAGATTTGGAGTGTAGCAACAAGAGGGATGTTACGTACCAAGGTATTCCAACTTGTAACTGCTGTTGCACCGTAATGAACCAACTGAATATCCCTAATATCGTCGCGGATCCTATCAACATTATCAAGATCCAGAAGTTGAGTTGGAGAGGCGGCCAGTGGTATTTCGTCCGCACGCGCTGCATGACCACTTCGGTCATGGTGGAGGATGTTGAGGCCATGTTTGCGGATTATTTCCGTCGAACAATTTTATCTGACGAGGTAATTTAGATAGAGGAGGGGAGTTTGGTGGTGGGATGTTTCGAGGAGGTGGAGCGATTGTGTGTGTTTTTGTTGTAGTCGTACACTTTATCGAGTCCGTTCCCTTGTTGTTCTCTCTGTTCCTCAAATCGTCTCTCTCTCCCAGTATTACCCCTTCAACAATTCTTCCTCCAGGAAATATCAATCAGGCCACTTGCGTTCGAATTCCCTCTTTATACTTTCACAAGCCCAAAACACTTTGACCCCACGTCAATACCCAACAACAAATATCCTTTTCTCCCAATCACAGTCCTCAAATCCAACAATTCGTCGGTTTCTCGCTGCCCAAAAGCCGTCCACGTCGTCGCAACTGCACAATTGGCAGATGCGTTGGCTTTCCTGGATACCGATGCGATGGGCTCCTCTTTGTTGCAGCAAACCTATCCTATCCGGTACACGCGCGAACCTATTCTCCTCCCAGCTCTCTCTCTCGTGCAACCCAGACGCAGCTTTTCTTCGTCCGAACTTTCCTTGTTACAGCACTTGGAATGGAAGGACTCGAGTATTCGGATGATCTCTGTAAAACGAGTGATGGCGACAGAAGCAAACAATGCGATTGTTTGTCGAAGGAAGAAAGAAGGCTGAATGGATGCGACGGTCGGGTCGGGGCGCGGGGTGACGCAGTGTTGGTGCTGAACCAAGGTTTTCTGGGGGGTTGGGGAGCCTCGGATGCGTGAAATGTGGGAGGTTGGCAACCAAGTTTTATTGCGACTGGGCAGTTCTCAGAGTATAATAGTCAGGATGTATATATAGGTAGGAAAGTGGGAAAGAGAGAAAGAAAGAGGGGAGAAAGGGAGAAAGGGAGAAGGAGAGGTTGAGAGAATCAAAAAGTTGTAAATATGAGTTGTGGTGCTGTTATTGGTTATGTCCAGAGTCCCGAATCAATCAATCGCCTACCCAATGCCCAAATCCCAGGCGCCCTCCAGCCGGCCTATGAAGGACGCATTCTATTTCCTCTATCCTGTCCTAACCATTTTCCCAATTCCCAGAATGCGAAGCCAAAAATTAAAATGATCTAAAGAAGAGACTCTCCCAACGCGCATCGCACGAGTGAGCAACCTGCCCGGACTGTTTCGTGTGCACCAAGGTCATTGACACCTGGATCCAAGGTAGGGTTGACCTCCACCAAGTCCATCGCGACCATACAACCAGTTTCATGGACACATTCCGCGATGAAGTCGCCCTCGCGCAGTGTGAGACCGCCTCGGACGGGTGTGCCGGTGCTAGGTGCCCACATAGGATCTAAGGCGTCGACGTCAAAGGAGAGATGGATGGGAGTGTCATTTCCAATGTAGCCCAGTGCCATCTCCATGACTCTTCCAATACCATGACTATTTCCATCAGTAATACTCCTTTGATGTCGGAGGGTAGGGAGGACTTACCGATCAATATCATGCATACTAAACGCCTTGATGTTGTTCTCCCTCAAGATCAACTTCTCGGCACGATCCACATCACGCAAACCAATATAAACCAACTTCTTCAGCGAAATCATATGCTCCTCCTTGATCCATCCAAAGATATCCTCTCTCTCCTCCTTCGCCAGCCCAGCCAGGAAAGCAACCGGCATCCCGTGCACATTCCCACTTCCACTGCCCTCAGGTGTGTTGATATCCGTATGTGCATCTACCCAAATCACAGCCATCTCCCTTCCCAGACGCTCCCGGATTGCCTTGGCAGTGCCAGAGATCGTACCAATTGCAATACTATGATCCCCGCCCAGCGTCAAGACTGTCCGTCCCTCCTTCGCATGGGCATATACTTGCTCGGAGAGTTTCTTGTTGACGGCACTGACGGCGAGGGGATTCTTCATCCCGCGGAAGTCGGGGTCGCTGCTGGGGAGGAGCTCTTTGTAGGAGTGCACTGTATCGTCATGGAAGAGCTTGTAACCGAGATCTTCCTGTAATTGTGTGAGAAGGCCATTTGCAATAAGAGCTGAGGGCGCGGCGTCAACTCCTGGTTTGCACTGCAACCGTTGTCAGCGTCGATGTAAATATTGGGGGATGGTAGGGGAGATCGAGCATACCTGACCACCTGAGAAGCCGACAGCGACGACGCCTAGTTGGTCGCCATTCGTCAGAAATTTAGGTTGGACCATTGAGGTGGTAGTCATGGTGAAAGATTTCGCAGATTTGGCAGAGTGTGCAGGTGTTGTGATCTTTTGTATGATGTTGTCACTCTGTACTGCTTTTTGTCTTGTGAAAGCGCGGGAGCTTGGAGGGGTAACGGCAGGCGAAGTCAAGGTAGCGGGGTCACAAAAACAAGGGGTACAAACACGGCTTTCTCAAAATGCGATCGCAAAAATAATCGTCAAGTAAATAGTAGCAATAAGAATGAAAAAGAAAAGCATCTCTAGCCGGGAAAACTGTCCCCTTTTATGCTCCCCGACGTACCGAGTCGAGTAAGGGGGCCCATGATGGCACTGATTCCCCGTTATGTAAAAGGTGAAGTTGTTCATTCCCCTAAAGTTGAGAATAGGCGGGAATCGCTGCAGTTTTGTTGATGCGAGACCCCTAAGTACAGGTTGAACCGGTTCTGCAGGTTGGCGAACCCGTGATCGGATATTGGACGAATCCACTGCGTTCTCGGCCTGGAAGAGGGAGATAAGAGATGACGACGGGTTTGTCCTTAAGCCGATGGATATGTTGGTGGTGTTGGTAAAAGAGGTTGGTATCTGCCTTTTGAGCTCACTTGAGCTCAATTGAGCTGGCTTCTTACTGAAGGCTCTTTCAATGCCTCAACACGTATGTCTCTCCAAAGGAATTCAAAGGAACAATAACATGTACTCAAAGTAAGCACTTACCTTGTCCCGTCCTTTTTTCCTTCTTCTTGTGAAGAAAATCGTGTCTCGCCGATCCAACATCTCTCTTTTCCGATAATTGTCATCTCGTCCCTTAAAGTTGAAGATACGCGAAGAGGTGGGAATGGCTTCACCCCTAAGTGCAGTCGCACGCGACAGACCGCCAACCCCCAAGATAAGAAAGCCGCGATTTGGTAACAGAAACTGAGGAAGGAATTCGGAGTCCGGTGTTCTTTTCCCTCTCAACCTTCGTGACACAAAGACTTTGCTAGTACTTCGATGCTTTTTGTCGAGAGTTGTGGTTTCTTGACTCGCTACGGAGAAAGGAAGGGGAGGATTCGGGACGGCGGGAAAGGGGTCGTGGGCTCTCTCGAGGAAGGGGGAAGAAGAGAGCAGCGAGCTTCGATAAAACAATGAAGAGCTCTTCCCAAGATATATATGCATATATATATATATATATATACATATAGATAAATATATATAGATAAATATATATAGATAAATATACATAGATATATATATACATATATGTATACACATATATATGTCTGGAGGATTGAGGATGGGCAAAGTGGAAAGTACGTCCTTCGTGAGGATCCCCGCCTTGGAGAGAGGGTGTTTTTCAACGAGGGGCTAGAAGTGGGCTCACGACCAAGCATCACCGATGGCGACGAGTCTTGGTAGGGAACTCGGGAATATGATAATTTGGCTCCTCATAAAGGCATATGATTAAAAGTAGGACGAGTTCCATATGCCAAAGCAGCATTGAGATCAAGAATGCAAAATGCGTCCAAATTGCCTAACGAGGAGTCCAAATTGCACCACTACCCCCGTGATTGCAATTCGAGGATGGTCACGTGATAGCAGTCACGGGCTCGCAAACAGCGCTTCAGAAGACATTTCTAGGTTATGTGAGGCTTTCAGAGAGACCTAAATATACAACCGGTAGCTTTCTTTCCTCCTTCGCTTTCTCACAGACGATCACATGAAGAACACAGCCTCATCGATTCGCGTCTGAAACCTGCTCTCTCATGCACCACCCACAAGCGGAGACTCACAAAACGTTCATCTGAAACTTCGACGATTCCGATTTACCGGAAGCTTATTCTGAAGGTGAGTTTGGATTTCAAATGTGGATGTGATAAGTCAATTTGATTGTGAGGGGGGAAGGGGGGGGGGAGGAGGGAATAAAACCTGGTTACACTAGGAGGACCTTGGTTAGGAGGTGCGAGGTCGGATCCCATATCACGATCATCTTTTGTGAGTGCTCGAAATAACCTTAATGTGGCGCAATGCGAACGTACAACTCAAGAAAAGATACCGGTGGAAGCAGACGCAGCCGCGGAAGCGCAGAAGGATCAAACAATGCGGCAAAGATGATCCGAATGCCGTCAGATGAATTGGCTACCGATCTCTTGGGATGACTGTTGGTTCGCCTATTCATCTTATGTTGGACGCCAGCCACCATGGTGTGCTGAAGAGTTGATGTTAATGTACCTGCCTCCTAAGCAATGATTGGATGACCGTGAACTCCCTTCCAAGCACAGTGGCGCTCTCATCAAAAGTTAGCTGCCTTCTTGTCGTTGACCCTTCAGCTTATGACTTGTCAAGCCACGAGAAGGCTAAGTTCATTAAACCTTTTCACGATGTCAGGGTCATATCAACAATTAGTTCTAAAAATTTTGTTCTAAAATTTTTCTAGACTGCATCTCAGCAGTCTGACCGGCGCCACATAAACGAAGCTGCATGCGCCACTCCCTTCTGTACCTTGGTATGTACTGGGATATCTATACTTGGATGTAACATTGCCGTTTTAATAGAGATATGGCAAATTTGTAAATGCAGAGTAATCTGATTTTTTGGGCAAAAGGTTGGATGATGGTTGAAGTTTGGATATCGACTGTAGTGTAGTAATAAATGTCGAGAGATGAACCTTCCCCTTCGGCACCCAGAAGGAGATAGACGATGGCAAGGGGTAGCTGTATCGAGCGGAGTGAGCTGGATTAAAACACCCGACGAGGGAAAGACCGAGAGTAAACAAAAGTGACTCTGCAGCTTACCTTTCTGCTTAGGGATATCTCTCTTGAAGACTGGAACCTGCACAGTGAATGGAAAGATATTGCAATAAAATTTGCTCAATTAAGTAACATTAAACAACCAAGTACCGATGTGGGGTCTCTGTTGAACAGGATTACACGTGTGGAAGGCTAAGATAAACTCGTCCACCCATAAAGAGTACACAGTAAGACGGTGTTCCGTGTGGCAGCTGAACATCGATCTGAATACCCGTTCGATACCTCGATCAGCTCACGGTTGTGTTAGATTGGTGTTCCAAATTGCGCTGAACGGTCACGGATTACGTTAGTCGATCCCCTTTGTACGTACAAAAGATCTTGTCTGGATTGCAGCGCGTGGAACACTGTGAAGGTAAATATCGAGATTCATATGATAGTAGCAAAGAATCTTGAACCCCTATACATATAATAAGGAGGGGAGATTGAGTTCCAAAGGAGAAGATAAATAGAGTTGCAATGATGAAGCGAACCAATAACCGAAATTCCTTATCTCCTTAATCTTGGGTCCTTCGGTTTGCAGTTGACAAGAGGGAAGCGTAACCTTACGCAACCCTGTCAATTTTCAACCCTGCTCAACTTCCTCACGACCAATTCTGGGCGCAGAAGGCGGACGTGTTTGTTCCTTCCTGATTGTCCCATCGCGCTTATCCGTGTGCCATCCCCACTCTCCAAGACTACAGGGGCCCACTTTAAGTGCCTGCTTCCGTCGCCAATTTCGTCTCCTACTTTCTTCCTACATTTGTCTTCTTCTCCTGTTCCATCTTGAACCAAACCGCCACCCTTTCGTTCGTTCTCACGATTCTCACGACTTCGATTTCAACTTCGACTTCGACTCTTCCAAAAAGGCCGTTGTTTTACGAAACCATGCGCTGTTGAATCATCGTCTCGGTCTCTTTTCCCTGGTTGCGTTTTTTTAGTTCAACCACCACGCTCCTTTAGCCACCTGCCATCGCCAGACCATATTAATTTAGACCGAAAATCCTCCCCACTGCCGCGTCCTCCCTCCCGCGACATAATACTGGACTCAACTTGGCTCCGACCCAATCGACTCCGGCGCTTGCACTCTTTGTTGTTGTTGTTGGCTTCTGCCATCCTCGCGCATCAACAATCCTGACGAAATTTCTCTGATGCAATTGAAATCTCCGGTCAAGATGGCCTATCCAGGTCCGCCTCTTCGTCGGACTGGCATGATGCGATATTTTATATTCGCCGCCGCTTCAATAGGTCTTTTGTACTATCTCCGATTCACAGCGCAGACTGCGACACTACGACCGGGATACACAGCCATTGACATGTCGCAAGAAGAGTTGACCGCTGAGCCAAAATTACCTTTCAAAGAAGTCACAACTCCGCCGATTCGCCCTGATCCTGTGTCCGAGCATGCGAAAGCACTCGAATCATTAGCAGCGATCGCTCCTTCGTCTGCTGCGGAAGACCTATCCCCGCCACCAGCCACGACCGAGTCTGCACCTTCTGAACCGACCAGAGCCCCCCACCCAATCGACAAATTGATCGAGAAGGCTGAAAAGGCACAAGAAGAACTTCTCAACAAGGAAACACACGATCTGAACTCTGCCGCAGAGGCATACCGTAAACGCAGAGGACGCCATCCACCTCCAGGATTTGATACTTGGTATGACCTTGCCAAAAAGAAGAACGTTGTTATGGTGGAGGATTTCTTTGATCAGATGTACCATGACTTGAATCCATTTTGGGGGATGGAGCCCAAGATCATGCGGAAAGAGGCCCACGACTCCGACATGGTCATCAGAATCAGGAACCAGAAAGCCAAGTCTGGAAGTAATTGGTTTTGGACGGAGATCTGGTTGAACATGACAAAGACGATCGAAGATATGCTCCCCGACATGGACATTCCCTTGAACGCCATGGATGAGCCTAGATTGGTCGTTCCTTGGGAAGAGATCAACAGATTGATGAAGATTGAGAAGAAAACGAGGAATATGCCCCCGCCCACCGAGGTTTTGTCCGATTTCTCAACGATCAGCAAGAATCCTGATCCGGAGGTCTCTTCTCGACCAAAGGGGTTCCAAGAAACTCGTGAGTTTTGATCAACAAGATGTCCAAAAGACGATACTAATGTACTTAGGCCCATACTGGAAAGCGGCCATTCGCGGTTGCCACCCGGATAGTCCAGCGAGGAGAGCAGGATCGATCGTGCATTTCAACGGAACTACTCCCCCCATCTCCACGAGGCACACATTGAACTATACCTACCAAGGATATGTGGCGAACTATACCGAGTCGACGGATTTCTGTGGCCAACCTGACATGCAAGTTCTCCATGGCATGATGATCAACCCCATTTCAGTGTCCGAGTCCAGGATATTCACACCTCTGTTCGGTGGGTCCAAACTCCCAACGAACAACGAGATCTTACTTCCAGCACCTATGTATTGGAGTGGAGGCGATAGGTTCACGGGTGGTGGTAAGAAAGGTGCCCCTTGGCACGAGAAGCTGGACAAAGTCATTTGGCGTGGCGTGGCCACTGGTGGTGAGAATACGGCAGCAAACTGGAAAGGTTTCCAAAGGCATCGATTTGTCGCCCAGGTGAACGCTACGAAGATATCTCGCGCTGAATCCTGGACGGAGATCCCTGAGAATTGGGCATTGCCAACCACGCAGTACAATCTCGCCGCACAACAAGAAGGAAGACTTGGAGAATGGACCAAAGAGTGGAGCGATGTTGGATTCGTGGACTTGATGTGTTCGCCGCATCCCGGAGAGGGCAACCCTCATTGCAACCACACAGATCCTTATTTCAAGATCACTCCCGGTGAATCTCTAGCCAAGCAATTTGACCGGAAGTTCCTGCCCGATATCGATGGCAATTCATTCTCTGGACGATACCGTGGATTTCTAATGTCGACATCCGTCCCTATCAAGGCCACAATTTTCAAGGAATGGCATGACTCGAGATTGATGCCATGGCTACACTTTGTGCCCATGGATAATCGATTCCTGGATTTCTGGGGTATCATGGAATATTTCCTCGGGTACAAGGGGAAACATGTCGATATCCCAGGCCATGATGACCAAGCTGAGAAGATTGCCATGGCGGGACAAGCCTGGGCGAACAAAGTTTTGAGAAAGGAGGATATGTTGATGTATGTCCACCGACTATTACTGGAATACGCACGACTGTCCGACGACCGAAGAGAGATGATGGGGTGGGTGGACGACCTTTTGCCCAAGGAGCCGCCTGCTCCAGAGGAACCAGAGGAGCCACAGAATGACGAAGCGAGAGTCGAGAGTTCGAGTCCTTGATTGATTCCCCATTTTGCTTGTTTAGCGTGCGTGCTTTTCTACGTATGCATCGCGTGTGTGATAGACGGATATACATTGTGGCGCTGGAATTGTATGGAACAAAATTTTTCCCACAAAAGTGCGATGGAGCATGAGCATAGCATGCGTGGCGTATGGTGCATATGACCCCCCTTCGATTCGATATCACATCGACGACGCTCTCTAGAAGAGACGACGGGATATGAGGTCTGGCGTTTGATAAGTGCCCTTGTTTAAGGAGCCGAAACGTATTTCTTTTGTTGCATATTTGGGCTTCAGCTTCAATGAACTTGCTGCGATTTAGGGCGAGCAAAGGGGATTAGGAATTTTGGCATTGTATATTTTAGATACCAGTGCATATTAACAATTACATACTTTTTTTCTCGACTGTTATATACATATACATTTATATGGTACCTGATTTGATGTTTACTGTGGAAGGCGTGGTGTGCTAAGGGGATGGTGGCTAATGTGTGGTGTCGATGCTGGTGGAAGAGTGGCAGGTAGTGCGTTAATAGAGCTCACGACTATGTTAAAAGAAGCTGAGGGATCGATTAGTGAGAACGTGTAGGTTCAGCGTCACTCCTAGCGTCGACGAGGGATCTTGCAGTGAGAGTGTCTCCCTTGCTCTCTATGCTGCGAAACAACTTGTAATAGAACATATCCAAGGGAGCAGGCGAAGCTAGAGGGAAGAGGCTGAGGATGATGGGGAAAGAAAGGTTTACTTTTTAAACAACTTTTTATAATGGAAAGTCGGGGAGATGGTTGCGATGCTGTAGGAGGAGGAAAAGGTCACGAGTATGGGTCCTGTCTGTATTTCGCACTAGAATGCGGAAGGTGAATTCTTTTCCCACCACCTGTTGGTATTTTGAATGGTAATGTGAGCATTCAATTTCATCAAAGAGAAGGTTGAGGAAGGCAAGAAAGTGTATCACATATCTGTCTAACAGCTAGGTTCTTATGATAGATGCAGTCGTAGCTAGAGCGAGAATATTGGCGTTCTGGACATGACTAGATTGGGTGGCACCAGCTAGCCCACTTTTTGTAGATATACCAAGAGACGTTCGAAAGTAAGGTTACATATAGCGTGTGCAACAGCAGAATATGCTAGCAATACTATGAGACGGGGTGATGAAAGGGAAAGACCTTCTGCTCGGGTCTACCAAGTCTCGAGAGATTCCGCGACAGTTTCCATTCAGCGACGGAGAATGCTGATTCCCGGTGGCTTTACAAGTCTGCCTACCTACGCCCTTTTGAGATCGCGGCTACAGAATCGAACCGGTGACTGGGAGATATGAAGGTTTCACGAGAATAGATCAAGAAGGAGAGGAGATCGAGGATACTGGTGGGGGTGGTCTTGGCAACAGACGAAGAGTAGAGGAGGGCAGGGGTTTGGTATTGTGAAGAACGATCTCGTAATAACGCGACTTCAAATCGAGGGGGAGGGGGTAGATCATGAGCGCGACGTGAATGAGCAACCAGAATATTCGACGTGGAAGTTGTAGATATTGGAGTAGTGGAAAGAAAGCAGTGAATGTGCTTTCAAAATGGCGGCGGGCGGGAGGCCGTGTGAGTTTCTTAGCGGCTGGGACTATTAAGGCGCGGTGTGTAATTGAAGGTAAGGTGATGAAGTATTGTTCTCCGCTGTTATTCAGTATGTAAGCGCCATGGAAACCTCATCGGTGGCATAAGACGAAACGAATAGAGAGATTTGACCAGGACAGAACGGATTTAACCTGTATGATAATTGTGTCTCGAACTCTTTTTCTCCTTTCGAGTGTGTGCATTTGGTTCTTAGAATAGGAATGTGAAGGTATTTAGTTGCGGTTTTGATGGAGAAAATCAGTATAGAGCAGAAATGTATTACTCGTTCAAAAGACGATCCCGTATAGTTCAAGAGAAATTGTAAGCTTTCACTCAATTATCACGTGTTACATTTCGCGGAGGCTAAAGGTAGGGGGGTATGCTCTAGGGAAGAGGCAGCAGTGGTGGAAGTAGTTGGAAAGAATCTAAAATATTGATTTAAGACAAAGGAAATCTATATAAGCAGAGTATAGAACCCAGACAATTTAGCAAAGAAAAAAATCCTTGTGCGGAAAATTTGTACCATACTATGACCCCCAAAACAAAACCAAAAAGAAATATAACAATCTAAGAACGCCTAATGAAATCGCCTTCTTTGGCGGATGTGACGTGCTCCCCTTGAGGATTCTGCACAAAGCCCGTGGCAGTCAAGTACTCCACATTCTTCTTCACCGAAGCCTTGATATGGCTCATGCTCTCCTCGGAGATTTCCCCGCTCGGCTTGCTTCCACCGATTCCACCGCCCAGGAAGTGAGATACAGGCCATAGCGGATGTGTCTCTCCAACCTTCTGCATATCCTCCGCCGCTTTGGACAACCACTCCTCCCAGCTGATCTCCTGCAACGTGTAGTCAAGCTCTGAGATAAGAACGGACCAGAAGTCCCGGAATGGGAGGCCCTGGCTGAGTTCGGTGAAAGTGGTGGTGTTGTCTTTCGAGACACAATTAATGACTGATCGAGCGACATCCCCGGCGTCGGAAAGGAGCAGCCATGAATCGTCGGCTTCTTTGGGGTAGGCTTTGACGCTGATGCAGCCAGCGACCATCCTCCACAGGAAATCATCCACATTTGCGACTCCCTCCTCAACCGTTCCGATGATCAAGTTTGGTTTCAGAACAGACATCTGGTGGCCCTGCGTCGGTGACTGTTTCGCGAGCTCTTGGGTAAGGATTTCCGAAAGATATTTGGTCTGGGCATATCCATTGGCATATCCCAGTTGATCAGAAATAACTGCGCGGTCATGTACCGCGTAGTCAATTTTGGCGCCTCCAGAGACGTACACGAATCTTGGGACAGAGGGAGAAGACTTCGTAATCTTGAGAAGTTCTACTGTCGAGTCCACATTTGCTGCCTTCAACTTGTCATAGTCGGCATTCCAGTTCACCACAGCGCCGTTGTGAATGATTGTGTTGACGCGCTGGCTTGGTGCTGTTTGGCCACTCAGTTGATCCCATTGGGCTGGGTTGAGACCAAACTTCTTCTGGTCGAGATCTCCAACCCAGAAATCAATCTTACGTACCAGTTTATCAGACCACCAGCCAGCGATTTTGGCCGTTCTAATGGCCTTTTCTTTAGCGCCTTGAACATCCTTCGCACGTACGAGAAGAATGACCTTAGCAACATTTGAGTCATGTACCAGTTGTCGGAGGATTTGTGTTCCCAGGTATCCAGTTCCACCAGTGAGGAAGACGATTCGATGCTGCTCAGATGCAGGCTCGAGTTTTTCTGGTGGGCAAGAAGGAGCCGCAACCAAGTTGGCTAGAAGTGAATCGAAATCTTTAGTAATATCGACCTTCGTTGCTTGAATCACAATTCCAGCTTTGACATTCTCGATGTGTTTAGCCAGCTTGCGAATTGTTGTGTTCTTGCTGTTGATGTGCTCCATACCCAGTGATACGCCGTGGGTTTGTCTGATTAAATTAATCATGGAGACAATCTTGATCGAATCTCCTCCTAGGTAATAGAAGTTTTCATCGGTGCCGATAAGTTCTGGCTTCATGTTGAGAACTTTACCAAATACAATTTGGAGATTCTTTTCGACTTCACCAACAGGTTCTCTGAATGGGGCTTTCTGGCCGAGACCATAAGCCGATATTTCTTCCACGGTGAATTGTGCAGCTAGGGCGCGGAGGACCTTTCTGTCTGTTTTGCCTGAAGTCGTTGTGGGTAGCTTTTCAAGAGGAATAAAGACCGTAGGAATCATGTAGTGAAGCAAAGAAGTGTCCAAGTCATCTACCAATTCGCGAATGATCTCTTGTAATTTATCGTCCATGGGTAACACCGGGGTATCTTCATTAGTGCTTGCTGGACTGTCTTTCAAGCAGAAGAATGCTGCTAGAGATGCATTCCCGATATCTCCCTGCGGGCAGGCCAAATCCACAACAACGTCTTCCACGTCTTTGAGATTTAGCCTGACGTGATATTCGACCTCTCCTAATTCAATACGCTGGCCACGAAGTTTGACTTGGGTGTCCTTGCGGCCGACATAGGCAATGGTACCGTCGGGGTTGTAACGAACAAGATCACCGGATTTGTACATCCTTCCTGGGTAATCTGAAACCATCGATTTGGCAAGCCAGTCTGGATGTTCAATAAACGCACCAGCTGTCTTCATTGTGTCGTGGAGGTAACCACGCGCAAGTAATGGTCCATGGATTAAGAGCTCTCCAATAGCTCCAATAGGAGCCAGCAAGTTGTGATTGTCAGGGTCCACAATCCAGGCCAACGAACTAGATGCTAGACCAATTGTCGAAGGGTCTTCGTCAATTGACTGAATAACGTGCATGGAGCTACACACACAGGCTTCTGTAGGTCCATAGGCCATCATCAAGCGTACCTTTCCGAACCAAGCTTGAATATTATCACGTCCCACTGCTTCTCCTCCGAGGACTAGGGTTTCAAGTTTGGGGACGTCATCTGGCGAGACCAATCTAATGAAAGACGGCGTAAAGAAGGCCATGGTAACTCTCATCTCGTTAATGACGTTCACAAGGTCGGTGACTCGTGATTGGTCCGAAGGGATACAGACACATCCACCTTGCATGAGCGTAGTAAATATTTCGGCGATACAGGCATCAAAGACATATGGTGCTGTCTGAAGGATACGAGATGTTGAGATCAATTGAATGATCTTCGCTTGACCGCGGGCGCTGGTAACAGCCGCTCTGTGCTCGACCACGACACCCTTGGGCTTGCCTGTGCTTCCGGAGGTGAACATTATATAGGCTGCATGTGCAGGTTGAGCTCTGTTTCTGCCGCGCAGAGTTGGCGAGTTGGACTGGCGGAGCTTTTCAGTAACCTCGATGACATTATCTACAAGGCCTTCACACATGCTCAATGTTGTTGGAGAGCACAGGATTATTTCCGCATTCACTTGTTGAACAATTTCCTTTAGTCGACTGGCGGGAGCTGATGGCGACATGGGAACAATTGTACCACCGGCTTTCATTACACCCAGCATGGCTACCACGGCCCATTTCGACTTTTCAAAGCACAAGGGAACAGCTATCTCTGGTCCGATGCCCTTGCTGATAAGATAGTTTGCGATGCTGTTAGAAGAATTTTCAAGTTCGGAATGCGTAAAGTTTCCATCCCAAGAGCAGATCGCGTCGGCGTCTGGGCGGATAATCGCGTTCTTGCTCACAGAATCGTGTATACAAGATTCGACGACTTCAGGCCAGTCGCTGTTCCATTTGTTGATTCGCTCTAGGTCCCAAGGACTGACCATATCCAAATCTGCGAGTTTCCTCTGGCTATTCTCGGCATCTGCAACCAATTGCTGAACAATGTAGTCGAGTTGGTGAACAATTGTTTCCATACGCTCAGTTGAGATGATGCTGCGGTCATAAACAGCGGTAAGCGCGATATGGTTTGTGTTCAGTCGACACTCCAATACCAAAGGATAGGTGAGGAAACCCTTTTCACTCCCTTCTACAATAACCCCCTCTAGGCCCATCGGACCACTCTCACTACTTCCCTCGGCACCGGGTTGAACAACCAAGAGTGTCTGGAAATCACAAGCGCGTCGTGTGTCCATGTTAAGCCGTGCAATATTTTGAATACCAGTCTGCTCGAACGGAATCATAGAGTTGTTTTGATGCTGCACGGCAGAGAGGAATCGCTCAATGGAAGTTGCTTTGTCAAGGCGTACTCGAACTGGAAGTGTTGCAATTGTCGGCCCTGCGATGACTTCGACACCAGGCACGGGGGCATTTCTCCCAGAAACTGTGGCACCAAACACAACATCATCAGAGTCTGACCATGTTGCAAGGACTATAGCCCATGCAGCTCGAATGATAGACGAAGAGGTAATTGCAGAGGTGCTGCGAGCAAATGGTATAGCATGGGTATGAGTTTCATCGGATCGCTCAGTCTTGGTTTGCGGCAGCTTAGGGAAAGCCGAGGCCTTTGATTGTGCGAGTTGAGATTTCCAGAAGGTGTCTGACTTTTCACCCCGAGTTTCCAAGGTGTAGCTGATAAAGCTGGAGTATGAAGCGTTTGATTTAACGGCGTTGTCAGCATATGCCTGTTGAACCATATCCAATACAAGTGGGAGACACCACCCATCATAAACAGCGTGGTGGACGGTCCACACCATGTATCTAACATTCGACTCCTCGATAATCGTATAACGGGAAAGTGGCAACCCGTAACCCATGTATGCCTTTTTGTCGCTCTCTAAGAACTCATGAAGATTATTACCTGTTCCCCATTGAACGTCTTCCCGAATCACAACTTGAATAGCCGCTTGACCAGGTATGTCAATTATTCTCGTGCGTAGAACTGTATTGGCGGCCGCGGTAATCTGCCAGGCGTCTCGGAAACGATTCAGATCTAGGGTATCTGGTATACGGAAGGCTAGCTGGGAGACATAACTTCCCGGCTGCTGTGCTGAGAGAGCCATCAAACCTTCTTGAAGTGCGGTACAAGCATAAGCGTCCTCAACACGCCCCGGCTCAATTCTGCACTGAGTTTCGGCTGTTCGGACTAGTTCGTCCACAGAGTCAACACCCGGCAGGAGACTGAAAGGCTTGATCTCCCGGTGGAGCTTGTCATCGATCTGCGCTTTCTCGGACATCATTGACAGTCTTGAATCGGCGAAAATATTTTCTACCGTAAGCAAAATGCCTTCCTCTCTTGCAGTGGCCACCAGACGCATTGCGTTAATCGAGTCACCACCAATCTGTAAGAAGCTATCATCCCTGCCAATCGAATCGGCACTGATTTTGAGGACACTAGCCCAAATACCTTGGAGTCTGGTCTCCATCACCGTTACTGGGGCCCGTTTTGTTGTGCTACTCAGGGAGTAAAGAGTCAGTTGTTCGTCTGAAAGTTCTGAGACTAAGCTTCGCAATTGTTTGCGGTCCAGTTTGCCGGAAGTATTTAGAGGCATCTTCGAAAGCGGCACGAACATTGTCGGAATCATATATCGTGGCAAGGATATAGCCAATAAACTGACGAGGTCATCAAGGATGTTCCGAAGTGACTTTCCAAGAGGCAAAGCTGCAAATTCGGAATCGTTTGACGAGTAATCTGTCAGAGAGAAGAATGCAACTAGTGTTGACTTATCATCATCCAATGAGCGTACGATGTCTAGGACAACATCCTCTGCACATGAAATGCCCAGTCGGGTGTGATACTCAATCTCCCCCAATTCGATACGCTGACCATTGAGTTTAACCTGGGTATCTTTCCGTCCCATATAAACGATAGTACCATCCGTGTTATATCTCACCAAATCTCCTGTCTTGTACATCCTCGAAGAATTTTCCGGGGAACTCTTTGCTACCCAATTAAGCCCTTCCAAGAAAGCAGGTTTCTCCATGAAAGCTCCTGCCGTCTTCTCCTCGTCATCGAAATATCCTCGTGCTAAAGTCGAACCCTGGATAAGAAGTTCGCCCACGCACCCAATTGGTGCTAGGCGATTGTGGTCGTTAGGATCCGCAATCCAGGTAATCGCGCTAACACCTCGTCCAATCGTTGCTGGAGGCTCATCGAAAGAGGTCAATTGGTGTGTGGCGCTGATAATGCAGGTCTCTGTTGGACCGTACCCATTAATCAATTGGACTTTACCGAGCCAAGCATCAACATTGCCTGCTGTAACAGCTTCACCCCCAAGAACCAGCGTCTTAAGGGTTGGGACTTTTTCTGGGCTGATAAGGCGAGCGGTCGAAGGCGTCAAAAATGCCCAGTCGACATTCATGTCGTTGATTGCCCCTGTGAGATTGTTCATGCGAGTCTCTTCCGAGGGTACACATATAGTAGCACCATAAATAAGGGCAGTGAATATTTCAGCTAAGCAGACGTCGAAAGTGTAAGAGCAAAATTGCAGAACACGTGACGTCGGAAGCATATTCATGGCGGTACTATGCCCAAAGGAACTAGCACACATTGCGCCATGCTCCATCATCACTCCCTTTGGTTTTCCTGTACTACCAGAAGTGAAAAGTACGTAAGCGACGTTGCTAGGGTTGGAGACGTCAAGGATCGGCCTTGCTGGTGACAGTGTAGCATCCATTTCAGGGCAAACTTCAACCAGGTCATCGATGAGTTTCTTGTCGAGAAGTTCTATGAATAGCTTGTTTGTGGATGGCGAGACAAGTACAACTCGAACCTTTTGAGGAGAGAGAACTTGTCGAATAAGGTCTTCTCGGCGGCTTTGTGGATGTGACATGTCCAGGGGTACAAAACCACCGCCAGCTTTCAAGACAGCCAACATGGCAACGATAGCCCATGCAGACTTCTCAAAACAAAAAGGGACAAGAATATTAGGTCCTACACCAAGATTACTGAGGTGGGTAGCGAAGCGATTAGAGAATTGATCCAGCTCGGCGTAAGTAAAGCTTCTATCCCATGAACAGATTGCCTCGTCCTGTGGTCGACGCGTCACCTGTTCTTGGATCAGCTCATGTACGCAAGCCGTTGGAACTTGTGGCCATTGTGCGTTCCAATCCTTCAGCAGATCTCTTTCCCAAGCGCTGACAGTTTCGAGTTCGCTTAGCGTGCGGTCGGCTAGTAGATGAGTGTCTAACTCTAGGAGTAGTTCTTGAAGCACGGAATCAAATTGGTGGCCTATGGCTCTAGCCATTTTTTCTGACAACATACTAGTGTCGTATGAAATGTTGAGAGTGACGGTTTTTTCGCCCAGCTGGCATTCTACAACAAGAGGGTATGTGTGGAAGCCTTTGGTTGCGGATGCAACCTCCACAGGCTCCACGCCCATGAACACCTTTTCACCACTTTCAGACGCCGCGCTATTTTGAGGAGCAGGTTGAATAACCAACAGTGTCTGGAAGTTGCATGCTTCTCGAGCATCTGGTCCCATTTTAGCGATATTTTGTAAGCCAGTTTGTTCATAAGGAATCATGGCGTTAGCTTGTTTTTGTATGCCCATGACAAACTCAGAGACCTTCTGGGTCCGGTCGAGTTTTGCACAAATAGGAACCGTCGCAATGGTAGGTCCCACGATATTTTCAATTCCAGGCATGCTAGAATTGCGGCCTGTAATAGTTGCACCGAACACAACATTGTCCGTGTTGGAATGGCGTCCAAGTACGACGGCCCAGGTCGCGCGAAGCATGGAAGGCATTGTGACTAGTGAGCTCGAGTTGCGTTGGAACGATACAACATGCGTGAGAAGCTCATCTTGTCGTTTCTGCTTCTTCGGAGCTGGTCTTGGGAAAGTGGATGCTTGCGCGCCTTCGAGTTGTGATTGCCAGAAATTTTGAGACTCAACCTCATCCTGTCCGAGTGTGTATCTAATGAAATTCGAGAAAGGTAGAGATGCAGGAGTGCCCTCGGCTTTGTTTTCGTACACTTGCTGTACCGCATTCATGATTAAAGGCAGGCACCAACCATCGTAAATTGCATGATGAATAGTCCAAACCATGTAGCGACTGCCATTGCCTTCATCGACGATTGCATAGCGAGATAATGGTGAGCCATACCGGACTGAATTCTTCCGCGAATCCGTGAGATATGCTTGCAAATCATCACTAGTGCGCCATATCAAAGTGTCTTCGGGAATGACTACTTGCACCACAGCTTGCCCGCTTAGTTGCACGATTCTAGTCCGAAGTATCGTGATATTGACAGACGCTGATTGCCAGGCGTTCTTGAAAGCAGTCAAATCAAGATCAGAAGGTAGACGAAAGACATTGTATGCGACATAGGAGCCTGGATCCTTCACGGAGAGCGCCATGAGACCTGGTTATAGAAGGTTAGTTACTTATGCTTGACAAGGAGAAAAGGGATTGTATTACCTTCTTGTAACGATGTGCAAGGGTAGGCGTCATCGATGGTATCCAAATGAAGTTCTGATTCATTGTTCAGCTCGTCGATGATTGTTTTGACTGACATGGAGTCCGGTAACAAGCTGAAAGGTGCGGCATCGAAAGTTTCAACATCATCAACGCCACGAGCGAAAGCGGCCAAATCAGAGAGACGCGGTTTGTCAAAAACGTCAGCAACAGTAATCGAAAGGCCAACTTGTCGAGCTTCCGAAACAAGTCGCATGGCAGTGATGGAGTCTCCGCCTAAGCGCAAGAAGTTGTCCTTAGTCCTGATCGAATCGCGATCCAAGTGAAGAATTCTAGCCCATAGCCCTTGGATTTCCTTCTCGGCCGTAGTCTCTGGTATCTCGCCATTCTCCTCATTTCCTGAAAGAGAATATTCTGCTAGCTCCTCTTGAGAAAAGGAGGAAGCGCAAGCCTTTAATTGTTTTCTGTCCAATTTTCCAGATATTGCAAGAGGCATTCGCTGAACTGGCACGAAAAGCGTGGGGATCATGTAATGAGGCAAAAATCTAGACAATGTATCAACCAGCTTCTCAAGCTGCCCTTGCAAGTTTTGGTCCATCGGTAATATCATCCCGGTCGTGTCGGAACCGAAAAGTTTATCTTTGGTAAAGCAGAAGAAGACTGCAAGAGCGCTGTTATGTGCTGGAATGATATCAACAGCGACCTGTTGGGCGAAAGGGAAATGTTGGGTGAAATGATGTTCAATCTCAGCTGCCTCGATTCGCTGACCGCGTAGTTTAATCTGGGTGTCCTTACGAGCCACATACTCAATCAAACCAGCTTCAGGGTTAAAGCGAACCAGGTCTCCAGTCTTATACATGCGGCGGGAGTGCTCGAAATTAGACGGCAACCAATCTGGCCCATCGATGAATGCTGCGGAGGTTTTGGCCGAGTCATTCAAGTACCCACGAGAAAGAGTAGGGCCTTGGATGAGGAGTTCTCCCACGCAACCTACCGGCGTAAGTCGATTGTGGTTATTCGGGTCTACAATCCAAGACATGGAGCTGACAGGATGGCCAATTGTCGATGAATTTGGTTTACTTCCACGAGAGTACTCGTGTTGGTTACTGAAGATACAGGTTTCCGTTGGTCCGTATACAAGCATCAGTCGGAGGTCCGCCTTTCCAGTAAACCAATTATCAAAGATATCCTGCTGAACTGCTTCACCACCCAAAGCAAGCGTCTTCAAATTCGGAACGCTGGATGGCTCGAGCAATCGGAGAAATGAAGGAGTAAAGAAGGCCCAATTGACACCCATCTTACGCATAGCGCTAGCAATATCGTTGTTGCGCTCATGCTCAGAGGGAACACAAATACAGCCTCCTTGAGTAAGAGTCGTAAAAATCTCAGTAATGCAGATATCAAACACAAAAGAGCCAAACTGCAAGACTCGCGAGCTTGATGTGATGTTCATCCTCTCACTATGACCTAGAACACTTGTACTTGCAGCAGAATGTTCCATAACAACCCCCTTTGGCTGCCCAGTACTTCCCGATGTGAAAAGTATATATGCGACATTCTCAGGCTTTGATGCCGAGACGATTCTTTGCGGTTGGTGCTGTGAAAGGAGGCGAAGAGATGCGTCAGTTGAGGCAGAAACTTCGACAATTGTATCGACCAAGCCTTCGAACTTGCCAGCTGAGGACGGTGAAGTTAAGATTATTTTGGCCTTGATCTGACCGATAAGGTCTTCGTGACGGCTACGTGGATGCGACGGATCTAACGGAGCAAATGCACCACCAGCCTTCAGAATTGCGAGGACGGCAACTATAGCCCACGCCGACTTTTCCAAGCACACGGGAACGATAACTTCTGGTCCCACGCCCAGCGAACGCAGGTGATTGGCCAGTCTCTGTGCAGTGGTATCAAGCTCCCTGTAGGTAAATTTGATGTCCCACGAGGATATGGCTTCTGAGTCTGGGTGTGATTCAACTCGTTGTGCTACGAGTTCATGAAGACACGCGTTGACGGACTCGGGGTATTTGCCGCTCCACTCTTGGATTCGCTTCTGATCCTCAGAGGGAATCATATTGATGGTATCGAGGGTAGCATATTCGGATTCTAGAACAACCTGTTGGAGTAGGTGCTCAAATTGGTGGAAAATCGTTTGCATTTGAGCTTCAGAAATGATATTGCCATCATACTCTGCAGCGAGAGAAACTTCGTCTTGTCCCATCCTGCACTCCATCACAAGCGCATATGTGTGAAATCCAGACTCATTGACAGATGTTGCAACGTTCTCCAAGCTTAAACTACCCTCGCTCCCATCAGCAGCATAAGCGGGCTGAACAACTAATAAAGTTTGGAAGTTGCAAGCTGCTCGCTCATCATGGCCTAGCTGAGAGATGTTATGAAGTCCTTTTTGTTCGAACGGTATCATGGAATTTGCTTGGCTCTGTATTTTCAGGAGGAAGTCCAAAATCGATTGCGTTGACCCTGTTCGTACGCGAATAGGAACAGTGGCAATTGTAGGCCCAACAATATTATCGATACCATCAATAGGGGCGTTGCGTCCGGAGATCGTGGCACCAAAAACGATGTCTTCGGAGTTGGTGTACTCAGATATAAGCAAAGCCCAGGCCGCTCTTAGAAGAGTAGGAACTGTGACATTCGAATTTGGCTTTCGAATGCAATTTATTTCATAGCTAAGTGATCTATCAGACCGGGGTCTGTTAATTGGAGCATGTGATGTTGAAGGGAAATCCGTCGCTTGAGCCTCTGACAGTTGTGATCTCCAGAATATGTCGGATTCATCTGCGGTCGAACTTGAGAGGTAGCCAATGAATGAAGAGAAGGGGGTTGGATCTTCCAATTGCTTGCCATTGTAGGCGTCTTGCAGCATCTGGAGAATTAGTGGTAGAGACCACCCATCATAAATGGAGTGATGAACAGTAAGAACAAAGTAGCGCTCGGGGGTGGTCGTCATAGCCTGGTTAATGAGAGCAAAGCGGCACAGTTGTGATCCGTAAGTCATCCCAACTTGCTTGTCTGACTGAAGATATTGCTCTAGATTGGTTGAATTCTTCCAGGTTATCTCTTCATCAAGGACAATCTGGACATGACCTTGTTCCTGGCCTGGAACATGTATAATCCTTGTTCGAAGAATATCAACTGTTGCTACAACCTTCTGCCAAGAATCCCGAAATTTTTCGATATCTAAGGTCGATGGCAAACGGAAAGCCAATCGGGATATATATGTCCCTGAATTCTTTGCAGAGAGAGCCATGAGACCCTCCTGAAGGGGCGTACATGCATAGGCATCAACGAGCGGAAGAGCTTGTCCAAACTGCGTTTGAATTTCATCTCTGAGGACGTCTACCGAGAATGTCAAAAGGCTAAATCGCGTAATCGATGCAGTGACATGACTATCCACCATGGATGCTACAGAAGCCATTGAGCTTAGCCCTGGATTGTCGAAGATACTAGCGACGGTGAGAAGAATTTTTTCATGCCTAGCAGCCTTCACCAGGCGCATGGCGGTAATAGAGTCACCACCAAGACGCAGGAAGCTATCATCAGCACTGATAGACGTCGCTGGAATGTTCAACATATCTGCCCAAAGGGACTGCAGTTTAATTTCCATTTCAGTACTAGGGGCAACGCGATATCCGTCAATGAGAGAATACAGTCTTAGCTGATCTTCAGATAGCTCGGTAGCCAGATGTTGAAGCTTGTTACGGTCTATTTTCCCTGAAATGACGAGAGGCATATATTCCATTGGGAGATAGAGCGTCGGGACCATATATCTTGGAAGTGACTGTGCTAGAATGCTAGGCAAGCTAGTCAACATGACCTGCAATTTCTCATTTAATGGGAGGAAAATATCTCTGGTTTCCTGAGCACCATCTTTTGTAGTAAAAGTGAAGAAAGCAGCCAAAGTCGGTCGGCTGGTATTGTTGACAACCATTATTACAACGTGCTTGACACCGGGAATATTGACAGTCACATGGTGTTGAATCTCGCCCAGTTCGACTCTTTGGCCACGAATCTTTACTTGGGAGTCTTTTCGCGTGAGATACGTGATGTTTCCGTCTTCATCATATCTGACCAAGTCACCCGTTTTGTACATGCGTTGAGGCCTCTCATGTTGAACAGTTGACAACCATTCTGGGTTGGTGATAAAGGCTGCAGAGGTCTTGGAGGGATCATTTAGATAATGGCGAGCAAGGGTAGGGCCTTGGATGAGAAGCTCACCCACGGCTCCTAGTGGTGCAAGGCGATTGTGATTATCCGGATCAACGATCCACGTTAAACAACCGACTGCTGTTCCGATTGTCTTTACACGGGATGCTTCCCAGCAGTAGCTAGCACTGAAAACACATGTCTCTGTTGGGCCATAGCCATTTAGCAAGCGTACTCGAGAGGCCCATGTATCAATGCAGTCCTGTCCAACAACTTCTCCGCCAATAGCCATAGTGGAAAAGTTTTTATGCAAATCATCCGGATTGATAAGGCGAGCGACTGAAGGGGTGAAAAAGGCCCAATTCGCCTTTAACTCGTTGATCGTACCAACTATGTTATCAGTACGTTCCTGATCATTAGGCACACATATGACGCCACCTTGGACAAGTGTGGCAAATATTTCTGCAATGCAAGCGTCGAAGACGTAGGCCGCAAATTGAAGAACTCTCGAGGCTAGTGTGATGTTCATCCGGTCAACATAACCCGCAATACTGGAGCAAAGTGATCCATGCTCCATTACCACACCCTTTGGAAGACCCGTGCTTCCAGAAGTGAACAGGACGTACGCCACGCTACTTGGTTTAACACCTGAGCTGGGAGAAGTTAAGATAGTGCTTAGGGCTGATATATCAGTTGCCGATACGATAACTTGAATGCTGGCAAGCCCATCGCACATGCTTGCTGTTTGTGGGGAAACAAGCATAACATTGCAGTTCAGTTGCTGTATGAGGTCCCTCTTTCTAGTTCTGGGATGTGACGGGTCGATGGGTACAAATGCACCACCTGCTTTCAACACAGCTAACATTCCAACAATTGCCCATCCTGATTTCTCGAAACAAATTGGTACTAGTTTCTCAGGTCCAACTCCGAGTTGAACCAAGCGGGACGCAAGTTTGTCAGTGGTCTCGTTCAGTTGTCCATAGGTAAAGTTGACTTCACGCGAAACAATAGCTTCGCTGTTGGGTTGCGTAGACATTTTAAGTTGAATAAGATCGTGGACGCACGAACTTCGAACTTCAGGCCATTTGCTGTTCCATTTCATGACGTCAAGCTGGCTGTCCTGGCTGAAAAGATCCAGTTCTCGAACGCCCAGGGATTCAGATATCAAGATGCTTTGAATGCCTTTACTGAATGTATTTCCAATGCTGCGCACAAAGCGATCAGAGAGAGTACCGCTCCAATATGTAAACGAAATCCGTGCGTGCTGGTTCGAGACTCCAATATTGACAGTCAAGACATATTCTGTGGGGTCCCTTCCCTCAACAACCTTAAATTGAATTGGATCATGACTTGATACCCCTGAGACTGACTGTCTCTGAATTGACATTACAGTATTGAACAGCGATTGCCCTGATAATTCCAAGTCGTGCTGTACGCTTGCCAAGGAGAAATGTTGGTATGCCAAGCCCTTTGTGAAGTCGTTCTTAGATTCTTGAAGAAGCTCAGAGACAGAAGTAGTCGGCGAAATGTTTGAACGATAGACCAACATGTTGACATATAGTCCAACAGCTTCCTCGACTCTCTGGAGGGGTATGTCGCGTCCAGAAGTAAGGTAGCCAAAGCATACATCATCCATTCCAGTAAACCTCCTGAGAACCAATGCCCAGACCGTTTGAAGGACATTGGAAACGGTAATATCGTTCTCCATGCAGAAATTGTTCAACTCTTCTGCGTATGGGAGGTCGATATCCAGAGTGCGTAATTCGTCAACCTCATCCAGCTGACGTTTCGTGGTCGAGACTGGTAAGTGGCACGGGTTGGCCCCATTCAAGTACCGCTTCCAGTACTCTGAGGTTTCCAGCTCTGGGGTCTGTTGAATATACGAGATGTAATCACAAAAGAGAGGACCATCCGCCTCCAATAGACCACGGTACGCACGAGATAGGTCACTGAAGATGACACTGAATGATGTCGCGTCAACGATGGCGTGACTGATCTTTAAATGACAAAATGTTCGCCCAGCACTGGTTTTGCATATCGTCATATGGTGAGGCGGGAGGTTGTTATCCAAGGCGATTAGGTCCTTCTCCTTGAGCGTCGCGAGAACCGTCTTATCCTCACAATCAAGCTCAGAAACCCGAGGATCAATTTGACGAAGTACCACTTGGTCATACAGACTATCTGTAGATACACCCTCGATGAACACCGTCCTCAGAATAGAATGACGCTTAACAACATCATTCCAGGCGCGTTTGAGGCCCAAGGTGTCGATCTGGTTGAAGTCTCCGGATCCGACAACTTCGAAGACGGAGCTAATACCATAGTGTCCTTCAGCCTTCGTGCTGCTAAAGAGAATTCCTTGCTGCGTTGGCGAGCATGGGTAAACATTTTCAACATGCTGGAATTCGATTTCGCCAAGTTCGCTTAATTTCTTGTTCAAAATATCGCACTGGTCAGCGTCGAGTGATAGGAGAGGGAAGTCGGAGGGGGTACAGGCGATGGCTGTCTGCAGAGAGTTAAAAGCCGCAGATTTAAGAGCGTTTTGGAAATGCTCAATCCAAGCACTGATATTCTCTTGGTGTCGCATGTTTTCGTTGTAAAGGAAAGTAATGTGCATCTGACCATCAGAGATCCCAGCGGTGATTTCGAATAACGCAAATCTAGTAGTATCTTTCCCAACATCAGGAATACCCTCAGTCTGGATGGAAGTTTCGTATTGCAACAGCTTATCGCCAGTATCAACAGTCTGTGAAGATCCGGTGTAATTTATTAGTACCTCCATGTCCAGGTGTTTGCCAAAGGCCTCAATGCCACCTTGCGTGAGGAATCTTGATGCAAAATATGGCTGCCCATTGCGAGGAATTCGAGATCTCAAGCCTTTTACTTGACGTGATGTTTCGAAGAGATCACTAAGGATCATCTCCTCGTCAATTTGTACAGGGTACAGAGCGGTGAACCACCCCACGGTGCCAGATAAGTCGATATCATCCGTCCATGGTTCACGACCATGGCCTTCGATGAACATAGCCGGAGATTTGTGGCCGTTAAAGGTAGCAGAGAACGATTGCGCCAATGCAGCTATTAGGATATCAAGAGCATCAATGCGAAGACTTTGGGACTTTTGCACCAGAAATGCGGTCTCTTCGGTGTTGATGGTGACATTCTTCAAAACCGTGTTCCCATAAGTGTTAGGATGGTTCTGCATTCCCCAGAATGAGAAATCAGCGGGGGAAACATCAACAGGGAGAACATCTTGAAGGGGAGAAGTGATACTCTGGTCAGTTTGTAATGCAGACCACGTTTGGAAGGATAGAGATTTTCTCCCCAGAGGCTTTTCTGACTGGAGAAGTTGTTCTAAATCCTGAGAGATGATTCTCCAGGAAACAAGATCAATGACAAGATGATGGGCAACAAGGAAAATAACTTGTTGGCCACCTTCAATATTAAAAAGGTCGGCTGCGAATACAGGGCCATGGACAATATCCAAGCTGGAATGGCGGGCTTCGATTATTGCTGGCAGACACTGGGCATTGGAAAAATGGTTGATACTATACGCAAAAGACTGCGTAACTTCAGAAGGAACATATTGCTTCCAGGTGCCCTGTGCAGTTTGTCTGAATCGAGCGCGCAGCATAGAGTGCTGTGCTACGAGAGCTCGTAGCGCCCAGTCGATTGTCTCTAGGGAAACATCCTTTGTTAGGCGTAGTAAGAGACTTTGGTTGAAATGATCCGCTGCCCTTATGGTGCGATTCTCAGCAGAATAATTCTGTTTAGCGGCGCGCTCAGCAAACGCAAAGTACATTTGTTGTGCAGGAGAGAGATCAAAGTCCTGATCTAGAATTTCGCTTTGGAAATGAATTTCGGTTTTCAAGGCACTAGTTGAAGCTGCAAGTTGGGCGATAGTATTGCTGTGAAGAATATCCCGAACTTTTAAAGTGATACCAGCCGCTCTGGCCCGTCCAACTACTTGCATAGCTGTAATGGAGTCACCACCAAGGCGGAGGAATGACTTTTTCAGACCGACGGACGAGAGAGGTAGATTAAGAACACCGGCATAGATAGCTTGAAGCATTTCTTGCATAGGATTTTCAGGCACTGCAGACATTTCGTTCGAAGTATCTTGAGCGTTCAAGATATCTTGGTACTTGTCTTCTGTGATGCTTTCAACCCACTTGTTGATCATCAGTCTGTTCAATTTCCCGGCTGTGCTCAACGGGAAACGGTTGACGCTGATCCAAAGAGAAGGAACCATGTAAGATGGAAGCAGGTTTTCGAGGCATTCTCGAATAATTCCCAATTTTAATCTCGCAGTTTCTTCAAATTCGCCAGTGACAAAACGCAATGGGTCTTGGGAAGCGACTGAATCAGGATTGCCAGAAAGGACAATAAGAGCCACGAGCTGCTTCTTAGGATAGCCAGACCTTGGCTGCACAACAACAGCATCTTTAATGTGTTTAATGGTTGAGAGGTGTGATTCAATATCCCCAAGCTCAATACGCTGACCTCGGACCTTCACTTGGGCATCTCGTCGCCCAATATAGTCGATTGTGCCGTTCTGGTTGTATTGTACCAAATCTCCAGTTCTGTAAAATCGACGTGAGTCGTTAGATCCGCGGTGTGGCAGCCATGTGGCGTTCTCAACAAATGCCGTTTCGGTTTTCTTAGGATCATTGAGATAACCTCGTGATAAATTAGACCCATGAACCACAAGTTCTCCAACACAGCCTATTAAAGCGAGTCGCTGAACATCATTGACATCGACTATCCAAAGTGAGGAGCTAACAGATCTGCCTATGACAGTGGGTGACTCGGTCAGAGATGTTATTTCATATGCAGCACAACAAATAGCTGCTTCCGTTGGCCCATAAGCATTTATAAGGCGGACTTTGCCTAACCAAGTCTTAACGACTTCTTCTTGTGGTGCTTCCCCGCCAAGAACGAGGGTCTCAAGACCAGGGACTGTTTCTGGGGTAATGAGTTTGGCGACGGACGTTGTCAAAAGAGTATGGTTAGCCTTGAGATCATTAATAGCATTAGATATGCTAGAAAGGCGGGCCTCGTCAGACGGGATACAGATACAGCCTCCTTGCAGCAGGGTGATAAGAATCTCAAACAAGCTTGCATCGAAGGTGTGACTGGCAAATTGAAAAGTACGTGAGTTTGAACTGATATTCAAAGCCTTGGCTTGGCCTACAGCACCAGTACAGAAAGCACCGTGTTCGATAATAGCTCCTTTGGGCTTTCCAGTGCTTCCAGAAGTGAAAAGTACGTAAGCCATATTTTGAGGAGTCACCGAAGAAAGGGCTGAGTAGCTGTGGAAACGCTCATTGCAAAGTCTTCGATCGAGTGCCGGTCCAATTTCAAGGACTGATATCGCTAGATCCTTGCTTATCTCTACAGTTCTTGCCGATGCTAACATCAAGGTAGCTGAAGCTTCATCGACAATACCTTGTCTGCGACTTAGAGGATGCTCGGGATCCAAAGGCACGAACGCACCGCCTGCTTTTAGCACAGCTAGAATTGCGATAGTGTACCATGCAGATTTCTCAATGCACACAGGGACGAGGATTTCTGGACCAACCCCTTGGCTGATCAAATAGTGCGCAAGTCTATTCGCTGCCGCGTCCATCTCGGCGTAGGTGAAGATGCCATCCCATGAGGATATTGCTTCTCTCTCTGGGTGGTTCCGGACTTGCTGTTCAATTCGATTGTGAACACAATCAACTTCTGCCTCCGGAAGGTGTTGATTCCATCCTGCAATACGTGCTCGTTCCCATTGGCTCAATACATCTACTTGGGAAAGCTGAGTATCTTGATCAAGGACAAGTTGACTAAGGATGTGCTTGAATTGCTGACAAAGCGTCTGAATTTGATCTGACGAAAATATCTTGTTGTCATAAGTGGCTCTCAAAATTACCGAGTCATCATCGAGTTGACACTCTAAGGTAAGTGCGAATGAAGAAAAGTTTTGCGAGCTAGAACTCGCAGAAAGAGTAACCGGTTCTAAACCAAGCAAGGCTTTCGAGTCATCTGCACTAGATGCTGGCGGTTGAACGACTAGAAGAGTTTGGAAATCACAAACTTCACGGAATGTCGGGTCAAGTCTAGCAATATTTTGCAACCCCGTTTGCTCATGGCTAATCATTTCATTAGCTTGCTTCTGCAGCTTGTTCAACAGCTGAGCTATCGATTCGCTTGGATCCATGGAAAATCGGATTGGGACCGTTGCAAGAGTAGGCCCGACTATAGATTCAATTCCAGGTACGGGCGCGTTCCTTCCGGATACGGTCGAACCAAACACCACATCATTGGAATCGGTGTAACGAGCTAGCACCATACCCCAAGTTGCGCGGAGAATTGTAGAAATTTGCGTAGAGGAGCCAGACTTCTTTTTGAAGGGGATGCGAAGATTTAAAGAGCTACCAGAGCCTTCAATAGGCTCGATAGCCTTTCCACGGATTGGTTGAGGGAATATCGTCGGCTCAACTCCTGATAATTGCGAACGCCAAAAGTCTTCTGACGTTGAAATGTCAGACTGCAGGAGATGGTTGATAAAATGGACAAATGGTGGTGATATTGCCGGAGTCTGTCCGCTGTAATTTTGTTGAACGTTGCCGAGAATAATAGGGTAGCACCAGCCGTCGTAGATCGAATGATGAACTGAGAATACCATGTACAAGTCTGCCGTACTATCGTCAATGACAATGGCATACCGAGCGAGTGATGAGCCCCAGCTGATATCTTCGATATTGTCCATAGCGATGTACTCAGATAAACTGGTACCAGTTCGCCATTCGATATTCTCATTAAGCACAACTTGAATGCAAGAGCCTTGAGCTAATTGAATTATTTTGGTGCGGAGAATATCAGTTGTTGAGACAACCTTCTCCCAAGAAGCTTTGAACTTTTCCAGATCTAAATCCATTGGCAAGCGGAGAATCTCACGGGACACATAAGTTCCCGGTTCCTTCATTGATAGACTCATTAGACCCTCCTGAAGAGGGGTGCAAGGGTAGGCATCCTGTACCAAGGCACCCTGTGTTGGGCCACACTGTCTTGCAACCTCTAAGATAATCTCATCCTTGGCAATTCCATTGGGAAGCAAAGAGAACTGCTCAATTTGCGAAGGCTCCTCATGAATGAGTGATTTTGCAGCCTTGGACAACTGGAAAAGGCGGGAATCATCGAATATATCTGCCACAGTGATAGCAATGCCCTCACGACGCGCAATCGAAACCAGCTTCATCGCGCTGATCGAGTCACCGCCAACCTGCAAGAATCCATCATCAAGTGAAATGGAGTCCTTATTAACGTGAAGGACCTCAGCCCAGAGAGATTGCATTTTAGTCTCCATGGCTGTTGTAGGTACACGCTTTTCGACATCTCTGAGCGAGTACATGGCAAAATCCTCCTGGGAAATGTTGCGGGCCAATTCCATCAACACCATGCGATTCCTCTTTCCAGAAGTAACGAGAGGAAAATGGGTGATGTGTATAAAGATGGTTGGGACCATATATTCCGGCAGAATGATGCGGAGACGGCTCTTAAGATCCTCAATGTGGGATCGCAGATGTTCGTCTAGTGGCAGTGCGAGATCCGCCGATTCGCGATTTGATTCTTGATTTTTACCGCAAAAGAATACCGCAAGTGCAGATGATTCAGGATTCCTTGACAAAGGGACAATGTCCACCATTATCTGGTCTGCAACCGAAAAGTGGCTGCCCACATGATGCTCAATCTCGCCTAATTCGACACGCTGACCATGTAACTTCACTTGACTATCTTTTCGGCCAATATACTGAATTTGACCGTCGGGGTTATATCGAACGAGATCTCCAGTTTTGTAGAACCGAGTGGTGGTCTTATTTGACAGCCATGTGGGATTCATCTCGATGAAAGCAGCGTTGGTTTTAGCTTCGTCATTGAGATACCCACGTGCAAGTGAAGGGCCGTTGACGATCAACTCTCCGATACACCCAAGAGGGGCAAGTTGACTATTATCGACCGGATCCACAACCCAGCAAGTAGAACTGACAGAGGTACCAATAGTTCCAGGGGCCTCATCGGCAGAGACGATAGGGTACACCGCACAGATAATACAAGCTTCAGTTGGTCCATAAGCGTTGTAAAGCTGAACATGTCCTTCCCATCGAGTTATATTCTCTGCAAGTACAGCTTCACCACCTAGTACTAAAGTCTTTAATTGCGGTACATCCGACGGCGAAAGTAATCTTGCGACGGATGGTGTTAGAAGAGACCAGTTAACGGACATTAACTCCATGGTAGAGGCCAGATTATTCATGCGGGCTTCATCCGAAGGTACACATACACACCCTCCAACGGTCAGAGTAGTGATTATTTCCACTATACTAGCATCGAATATGTATGCAGAGAACTGCAAGGAGCGTGAAGAAGATGACATATTGAGTGCTTTAGCGTGGTTTGCTGTGCTAGTGGAAAGGGCCGCATGCTCAATAACCACACCTTTGGGCTTGCCTGTACTGCCAGATGTGAATAGAATGTAGGCGGCATTTTGCGGCGTAGTAGTGGAGATGAGCGATGGCGATCTGCCGTACAATTTAATAAAAGAAGCGTCCAAAGATCCAGAGACTAGAACAGATGTTCCCGTGAGTCCAGCACACATATCCGCAGTTTCATATGACACTAGAATGACCTTTGCTTTGAACTGTTGGACGACTTCCTCTTTTCTAGCACGATGCCTGGCGGGTTCAAGCGGAACAAATGCCCCACCAGCTTTGAGTATAGCGAGCATCGAGACGACCGCCCAGGCTGACTTTTCGAAACAGAACGGCACAACCATTTCAGGCAACGTGCCCACACCGAGAGTTCGTAGATGATAGGCTAAGCGATTTGAAGTATCATCAAGCTCGCGATATGTGAAATTTCCATCCCATGCGGTGATGGCTTGGGCATCCGGGTATGAAGCAACTCTTTGCTCAAAAATGTGGTGTACAAGAGAGGAGATTTCTTCTGGGCGATTTTGATTGAGGTTTTGAACATAAGCGTTCTCCCAAGAGGAAGTCGTCGAAATCTGATTGATTTTGAGATCCGATTTGCGCATAGTAAGCTGCTCAACAACATTTTCAAATTGATGACAGATTATCTGGATCTTTTTACTGGAAACAAGAGATGCGTCGTAGGCAACTGTAAGGTCAACTTTGTCCTTATTCAGTTGGCATTCCATAACCAAGGGGTAGGTGTGGAACCCAGAGATGTCGGCAAAGTCCTCCACTACCTCCAAGTTGAGAGGCATTGTGGAGCTTCTGTCATCCACGCCAGGTTGGACGACAAGTAGATTGTCAAAGTCACACGAATGGCGAAGTTCAGATATGCTTGAAATATTCTGAAGTCCAATCTGTTGATGTGGAATCATGTCGTGGGAAAGTTTCTGTACCTCCGCCAGAAATTGCGAGATGCTCTGCTCAAAGCGAAGATTGATACGGACTGGCACGGTGGCGATTGTGGGGCCGATTATCCCATTAATACCAGCAACGGGAATATCACGACCAGAAACCGTGGCTCCGAAAACAACGTCGTTGCTGTCTGTGTATCGCGCAACAATGATAGCCCATGCAGCACGAAGAATCGATGCCATTGTTATTGACGAGCCAACTTTCCGGACGCAAGGGATTGTGTAGGTGAAAGTCCCATCTTTCCTAGTTTCGGATTTGGAGGGCAGCTGCAAAACACTAGAAGCCTTTGATTCTGACAATAAGGATTTCCAATACTGTCGAGATGCTTCTAACCCAGATTGTAAATTGAAGTTGATGAAATGAGAAAATGGTGCCGGCTGAAGTATTGGTTCGCCGTAGTATGAAGATTCGACGGCGTTCATGATCAAGGGCAAACACCATCCGTCGTAGATAGCATGATGGATGGTCCAGGCAAGATAATGAACACCGTCTTCGGTAATAAGGGCATATCTAGATAAGGGAGACCCGAAGCTAACACCCACGGTCTGATCATGTCTAACATAAGCCGTGAGGTTGGTTGCTGATTGCCACTCGATCTTCTCCTTGAGAACAACTTGGATTGAGCTTTGGTCCACGCTGTGCTGAATAATCCGAGTCCTCAGGATGTCAATAGCAGAGGTGGCATCTTCCCAGGCGGCCTTGAAACGATCCACCTCTATGTCTTGAGGCAATCGCAGAACGATTCTTGACATATAGGTTCCAGGCTTGGCGCCCTGAAGAGCCATGAGACCTTTTCATAGGGGTTAGTAAAGGAGACTTAATAATAGGTCCAGTGATCACATTACCTTCTTGGAGTGGTGTGCATGGATATGCGTCTTGAACATCCCGAGGGCTTACTCCGATTTGTACAGCCACTGCCTCCATCAGACTCGTTCGTAGAGTTTCTGGGATGAGACTAAAGGGTGGGAGAATGGTCGTAATCTGCATGCCCAAGTTTGTAATTTTTGCAGCAATAGAAGAAAGCCGAGGGTCTTCAAAGATTTGGTTCACTGACAAGGTCAATCCTTCTTCTTGTGCGGCGGCAACTAGTCGCATTGCACTGATGGAATCGCCTCCAATTCGGAGGAAGCTATCGTGTCTTCCGATGGAGTCGTTCGGTAGTTTTAGCACCTTGGCCCAAAGATTTTGGAGTATTCGTTCCATGTCGGTTGCTGGAGCTTTTTTCTCGCTATCTGATAAAGTGTATGTAGCCATTTGGTCTTCTGTAAGACCAATAAGCATTGCCCGCAATTGTGCCTGATCCGTTTTGCCAGAAGTGGCACCTAGTGGCATATGGGTGAGAGGAATATAAACTCTCGGAATCATATAAGCAGGAAGAACAACCTCCAGTTCGTTCATGAGTTTCAAGAGGTTGTCTTGTAGAGGCTTCTGAACAGGTAGAATGTGGCTGTCCTTATTGTCATCCATTTGTGTCTTCCCGGTTTGAGAGAAGAAAGTAGCTAGGAATGAATCACCAGCACCAGAGATCGATGGTACCACTACAACAGCGACCTCTGCGGCATCCTGGAGGTGCGCTCTCGCGTGATATTCAATTTCCCCAAGCTCAATACGCTGACCGCGAAGTTTGATTTGGGCGTCTCTTCTTCCAACATACTCAATTGACCCAGCAGCATTGAACTTAACCAAGTCGCCAGTTCTATATAAACGTGTCGAGGTAGACTTGAGCCAAGGGGGGTTCTCAATGAACGCCATTGACGTCTTGGCTTTGTCATTCAGGTATCCACGTGCCAACGCCGGTCCCTGGACGAGCAGCTCTCCAATACAGCCGACAGGAGCGAGACGATTGGGGTCATTTGCTTCGGTGATCCAACAGACGGAGCTTACTGCTTTTCCAATGGTTCTTGCTGATAACTGCGCTTTTGAGATTGGCAGCTCGTTGTTGACAAGCGGTTGACTCCACTCGTGCGTGACGCTGAAAATACAAGTTTCTGTTGGTCCGTATCCATTCATCAATCGAATATCATGGGCGAGCCAAACTTCAAGGTTATCCTGACCGACGGCTTCACCGCCGAGGACAAGGGTTTTCAAAGTTGGTACGCTGGAAGGTTGAAGTAATCTAACAAAGGATGGCGTAAAAAAGGTCCAATTGACATTGAGGTTGTTGATTGCTCCAGTAATATTGTTCATTCTATCGTGATCAGAAGGCACACAGACGCAACCGCCGTGAATCAAGGTAGTAAATATTTCACAAATAGAGGCGTCGAAGACATAGGAAGCGAATTGAAGGACCCTGGATGTGGAATCTATTCCCATGCGCTGACCGTGGCCTGCAGCACTAGCACACATAGCAGCATGCTCCATAACGACTCCTTTAGGCATACCGGTACTGCCAGAAGTAAAAAGTACATAAGCCACGTTCTTGGATGTAACTGAAGAGCAAACATTAGGACTTGGCGTATTGTGTTGACTTTCAAGCCGCAGTTGCTCGTCCAAGGACTCTGACACCTGTACCATGGTCGGAGCCAGCCTCTCGCAGGAATCGGCCGTGGATGGAGATACAAGTATAAGCTTAGCATTCATTTGGTTGATAAGAGCCTCTCGCCGGTTTCGGGGATAGGAAGGATCCAATGGTACGAAAGCGCCTCCAGCCTTCAAAACAGCAAGCATGGCAACGATTGTCCACGATGATTTTTCAAAGCAAACAGGAACTAACATCTCAGGTTTGATGATATTGAGAGAGCGTAGGTGAAGAGATAGTCGGTGAGATGCGGCATCAAGTGCAGCATAAGTAAATGAACCATCCCACGAACAAATCGCTTCTGCCTCTGGCTGGGCGAGCATTCGTTTTTGAATAGCGGAGTGAATGCACACGTCTAGTGTTTCTGGTAAGGAGCCACCCCATTTTTCAACCCGCTTCTGATCTTCGGGTCCGAACAATTCCAATTGACTTAATAAATTGACTTTCGACGGCTTCAACAGCTGGTGGATGACACGGTCGAGATGGGAACACAGTAGGAATATTTGATCCTTGGAGATCATGTTCGAGTTAAAGATAGCGTCTAGGCGAATTTCACCATCATCAAGCTTGAACTCCAAAACAAGGGGGTAAGTGTGAAATGTCCCGCCATTCATGGAAACGGCTTCCATTCCAAGTGGTCGATATTCAGCGGTATCTGCCTTCGGTTGGACAACTAAAAGAGTCTGGAACGACGCAGCATTGTGGGTCTCGCCTCCTTGCTGTGATATATTCTGTATCCCAACCTGCTCGTATGGAATCATATCCGTCGACTGCTTCTGGACCTCCTTCAAGAAAGCAACAGCTCCTTGGCTTGAAGTAACTTTTACTCGCAGAGGCACTGTGGCGATAGTAGGGCCAATCATTTGATCCACTCCAATGACTGGTGCCGACCTCCCAGAAACTGTGGCTCCAAATATCACATCATCGGAATCGGAATGCTTAGCAAGGACAATGGCCCAAGCTGCTCGGATCAATGATGCCATTGTCACTTCGGATAATTCGAAACCACCAGTAGAATTGATGACATAATTGACCACATCTTCTTTTCTTGAGATGTGGCTAGAATTGTGCGAGAGGAATGTCGAGCTAGTAGACGCGGAAAATTGCGACCTCCAGAAGTTCTTGGTCTCTGACTTGTCTAGTTGCTCCAGGTATTGAATAAACCCGGAGAATGGAATAGACCCGGTAGGGGACTGCTCATTATATGCGCGTTCCACCTCCTGAAGAATGAAAGGCAAGGAAGTTCCATCATATAGAGCATGGTGAATGGTCCATATGAATTGAGTGTGGCCTTCCTTGCTGCGGATAATGGCGTAACGGGTCAAAGGTTCCCCTATTTTGAATGTAGAAGCACTATCGTTGTCGTGATATGTAGCAAGATCGGTAGACTCTTGCCACAACCCGGATTGGTCAATTATAACCTGAAGGAACCCAGCGTCTTGCGTGTCCACAATTCGAGTGCGTAGAATAGGATTGATTTCCATGACCTTTTCCCATGCTGCTTTGAAGCGTACAAGACTAAGCTCATTTGGTAATACGAAGCCAAGACGTGCGACATATGCTGCAGGGTTCTTCGAAAGCAAAGACATCAGCCCAACCTGGAGTGGAGTGCAAGGATAAGCATCTAAGATGACATCTTTAGGCACTCCACAGCGTGTGGAAAGATCCTCTTGGAGAGATTCTATATCACCATCATGTTTCACCAACGAGAATGGTTTTACTTCCGCATATGATGTATCAGAGAATTTAGATACCAGAGCCATGTCAGACAATATTGGGTGGTCGAAAATTGAAGCAACAGTGAGTAAAAGGCCAGCGTTGCGACCAGCGGTCACAAGCTTGATTGCACCAACAGAATCACCTCCAAGACGGAAGAATTGGTGGTTCCGGCCAATCAAGCTTGGTTCTAAACCAAGAACAGAGCTCCACAATGCTTGTAGTGACTTTTCTATCAAGCCAACAGGAGTCTCCCCTTTGCCCATGACATCCACAGAGTACTTAGCAATGTCATCCTGCGACAAGTTGCATGCCATTCGTTGAAGTTCTTTTCGATCAACCTTTCCCGAGACGGTCATTTTCGGTATTCTATCAAGCGGTATCAGGATAGACGGGACCATGTAAGAGGGCAGATGCTTAGAAAGTGATGGAAGAAGAGTTAACCGGAGTGATTGAAATGCTTCCGTGGATGTATCGTCATGATTGTTGGTGTCATCTTCGCGCAGGAGTTCTGTACTAGTTGTTGGCCATAGGAAAAGAACCAGCATATCGTTCCGCGTTGCTGTTGCGCGGATCAACTCTACAGCAGCTCCTGCTCGTGCTTCGGTTGGCAAAGACTGTGCCACATGATACTCGATATCACCAAGCTCGATTCTTTGACCGTGAAACTTGACCTGTGTATCTTTCCTGCCGATGAAGTCCAAGGTCCCATCGAAATTATACCGTACTAAATCACCCGTTCGGTAAGCCCTACGTGGCGATGTTGAGGAAGCCTTTGGAAGCCAGTCCGCATTTTCAATGAAAGCAGAAGCAGCTTCAGCCGAGCTGTTCAGATAGCCTCGTGCTAACATTGGGCCTTCAACATACAGCTCTCCTATGCAGCCTAGGGGTGTAAGCTTTTGAGAACCAACTTCTACCACCCAGAAGATGCTCTGGATAGGTCTTCCGATGTTTGTCGACTTGCTGGACGTCCGGAGAGACCCATTCCATGCACAAATAGAGCATTCTGCAGGTCCATAAATACCGAATAGATCAATGTTCCATCGGTCGATTGTTTTGCTTGTGATAGCTTCTCCTCCGACGGTGAGCATCTTCAAGGTCGGGACATCGGCTGGGTTGATGAGATCTGCGACTGTCGGGGTAAAGAACGTCCAATTAATAGACATTCTATTTATAGCACCAACAAGATCGTTCATTCTATCGTGAGCTGAGGGTACGCAGATGCAGCCGCCGACTATAAGTGTAGTCAATATTTCAAACAAGCTGACATCGAATGTGTATGCCGAAAATTGCAGAACTCGAGATGATTTGTCAATTTGGAGAGCTTTGCCATGAGCGATAGAACTGGTGCACACCGCTTTATGCTCCATGATTATGCCTTTCGGTTTTCCAGTACTACCCGAAGTAAATATCACGTACGCGATGTTGTTCGGTTTCGCGATCTTTTGAACACTAGTAACGGCACGTGAGGACCGAAGGTTCGAAAGCAGAATTTGATCGACAACAAGAACATTTGGTACTAGATCAAGGAATTTGGCGTCAACCAGGGGTGAAGTTAGTACCAGCTGGGCTTTGGTGTCCGTAATGATGGTCTCAAAACGGGTGCGAGGGAAAGAAGGTTCTAGGGGAACAAAAGCACCTCCAGCCTTCATGACAGCCAACATAGAGACAATAGTCCAAGCGGATTTCTCGAAACAGAGCGGTACAAGAATCTCAGGTCCAACCCCCAGGGAAGTCAAATAAGATGATAATATGTTCGCTGCATCGTCTAATTCTGCGTACGAAAATTGAGCATCCCAGGAAGAGATTGCTTGTGCATGAGGTTGCTGTGATGTGCGGAGTGCGATGATTTGGTGGACGCAGGTAGGGGACTCTGCAGGCCACGAGTCGTTCCAACCAGAGATAATGGACATATCCCGGTCGCAGAATAAATCGAGTTCCTCCACTGTCTGCTGTGGTGCCCCCAGGAGACATTCGACAGCCTTGCTAAATGTGCTGACCACACCATTTGCCAACTCTTCCGAAATGCTGGCAGTGGCGTAGGTGAGATGAAGGCTCACGGAGTCCTTCTTAACAGCGACTCTAACCACAATAGGATACTATGAGGAATTAGTAGTAGATCTAGTGCTATCCTATTAGATGTAACTTACTTCGGTTGGATCGTCTCCTTCAACGTGTTGGAAGTGTATGGAGGATTCATCGCTAGCTCCCTCGTCCGACCTCCAAAGAGATAGAAGGGTATTGAAGAGCGGCTGATCAGAAAGATCCATCTCATGATAAAGCGTACCTAATGAGAAGTGTTGATGCGTAAGCGCATTTCCATAGTCAGATCTTGCATCTCTGAGAAGCTGCATGAGAGATTTATCCGACGAAAGCTTAGATCGATAGACCATCATATTGATGTATAAACCCACGGCTTCCTGGATATTTTGCAATGGAACATCCCTGCCAGAATTGATATAACCAAAACATACATCGTCGGAACTGGTGTATTGTCGAAGTACCAAAGCCCAGAGAGCTTGGAAAACGTTGAACGGGGTTACATTGGCTTTTTTGCAAATGGCGTCAAGTCCCGAGGCCATTGGGATTTCAATAGCGATAGTGGCTTGCTTGTTGGGGACATCGAGCAAAACCGTAGGAAAATGACACACAGTTGCACCAGTGAGATATTCCTTCCAATAATTGAGGGCCAATCTTGGTTCCTGCGCTTGAAGATAGGAGATATAATTTCTGTATGCTGGGCCAGGTGATTGAGTTAGTTTGCCCTCATACGCGAGTAAAAGATCGCCAAATAATACTTCCAATGAAGCAGCGTCTACAATTGCATGGCTGACATTTAATTGACAGAACGATTTTCCGGAGGTGGTTGTGCAGACCGTAAATTCATGTGATGGCACATTGACGTCCTCATCAGTCAAGCATTCCCTGAATTTTTGCAGCACCTCCGAGTCTTGGCACAGTATTTGGGATATTCGAGGGGTGGGCGACCTCATCACAACGTTGTCATACGATGCAGCGCCCGACAAACTCTGCACAAAAACGGTGCGCAAAGCGCCATGTCGTTGAACAACTTGTCGCCAGGCTTGCTCGAGACGAGTGGGATCAACATGCTTGCCACCTCTTCCGGTCACTTCAAAAACTGAGCGAACGCCATATTGACCTGCCGCTCTGCTCTGACTGAACAATATTCCTTCTTGCGTTGGTGAGCACGGGTAGACGTCCTCAACCTCGTCTAGGCCGGTGGAGGAGATAATTGCTAGCCGATTGGTCAACAAATCAACTTGACTGGTGTTTGTTAAAGAGAGAAGCGGGAAGTCCGTGACGGTGTATTCTTGTGACATATCTTGTAGCTGAAGTATCGCGCGGTCCAAGGTGAACTTCGTTTCATCAATCCATTGACTAATACTGGCTCTTTGTGCTATATTTTGATCAAAAGCGAAGGATATTTGAATCTTGCCATCAATGATGCTAGCAGATACCTCAATAGGCAGCGAGTGGTCGACCCCGATATCAGGCCTGGATGTGCCAATGACTGGACCAGCTGAGAGCATCGCATAATCCTCTTTCAGCTGTAGATTCGAGTCATCCCATTTAAAAAGAACCTCCATATCATAGGAAACGTTTTGCTGCTTTGGTTGGCGGCGAGTGTCCTTCACACTCTTCAACTCCTGAATAAAACTGGTTTCTTCCTTGGGCAGTGGACAAACTGGACAAAATGTGGTGAAACATCCAACGGTCTCGGACATATCCATTTCATTGTTCCAGGGTTCGCGGCCGGTGCTCTCGGTGAATATTGTAGGTGCTTCACGATCCCTGAAGACAAGCTTAAACGCAGATAGTATGCTCGCAACAATGATGTCAGTCGTCTCTGTTCGGAGAGGGCGATGGCAAATGCCATTCAGAAGAGTAGATTGTAACACGGTAAGTGAAAACTGTTTCTGGGTGATGGAGCATTGCAAAGCAAGCTCCTTATCGAGGCCCCAATATTTCAAGTTCGTTGGCCCGACAGGAGATCGGGTCTTGTCCTTGTCTGCTTGGGATTTACACCAAGATAAGAAAGCTGGCGGCTTCTTCTCTAAGGGTTGCTGCAACGCAAGCAGTTGATCTAGATCGCGAATAATCATACTCCATGATGCCATGTCAATAACAAGTCGGTGAGCAACAATAAAAAGGAACTGTTGCCCTTCGAGATTGAACAGATCTGCACCAAAGACGGGTCCCTCAACTGGATCTAAGCTTCTCTTCCGCTCCGAAGTTTTCGAGATGATCTCTTCAACAGTTGAAACTGCGTGGGCGTCATAGACATACGTATTGACTTTTTGTGCCTCGATTCTTTGGCTCCAAGACCCATGTTGGTCTTTGGTAAAGCGGGCACGAAGCATAGAGTGCTGTCCGACTACACCTTTAATTGCCCAGCCCATAGCTTTAGGCGTAGTGGCTGCATTCAAGCGTAATAGGTGGCTTTGAGTAAAATTTCGGAGATAAGATCTAGATCCTGTTGGCAAGTAAAGCTGTTGTGCGGAAGAAAGCTGAACATTTCGGCCAAAATTCTCATGGCTGGCTGCCCTCTCCCCCGCCGTTGTCGCGAGCTGGCTAATACTCGCAGCGTGAAGGATGTCTTGAACGCTCATCAGAAGTCCTTCGGCTCGACTGAGACCAACAACCTGCATAGCAGTAATAGAATCGCCACCAATTTGTACAAATGATTGATTTGCCCCAATTTTTAGAATTGGTAAATTGAGAACCTGTCCATAGATCTCTTGAATCTGTTTTTCGATTATTGTTGCCGGCTGCACAAGTACATCATCTGCTGCAACAAGAAGAAGATTGCCATAAACGTCGTCTGTAATATTTTCAATCCATTTCAAGGCTTCAACTCGATTTGCCTTGCCAGACGTAGTAAGTGGGATATGATAAACCACAACCCACGTAGTTGGCATCATATATGAGGGTAGTTTCTGGGACAGTTCGGTCTGCAAGCTATCGACTCTTATGGATGCAGTTTCCTTGAAAGCTCCAGTAACAAGCTCAAGTTGTGAGGTAGAGGAGTCTGATGATTTGGTAACGCCCTTAAGCGTGATGAAAGCTACCAGTTGTTGACCACAAATACCGGCTTTAGGTGCTAGCACCATTGTATGATCCACATGTGAGTTGTGAGATATGTGATGCTCAATCTCCCCAAGCTCAATTCGTTGTCCGCGGAGCTTAACTTGGTTGTCCTTTCTTCCAATGTATTCGATGTTACCATCAGGCCAATATCGAACCAAATCACCAGTTTTATAAAGGCGAGTTGGAAATGTCTGGTTTTTAGACGCCCATTGTGGATGTTCAATAAATGCAATGGCAGTCTTCGCTGGGTCGTTCAGGTACCCGCGAGACAAGTTAGGCCCATCGATAAGCAGTTCACCGACACAGCCTATTGGTGTTAAACAATCATGATTTTCAGGCTCTACAACCCAAGCCCGAGAACCAATGGCTTTTCCAATCATCGAGGTGGATGCTTCCGTACTCGTTATGTGATAGAACTCAGAGATAACGCATGTTTCGGTTGGGCCATAAGCAACCATGAGTTGCACTTTCCCGACCCAAGGGGCTGTATGCTCGATCCGTACCGCTTCTCCTCCTAACACCAGCGTTCGCAATGATGGAACTGATTCAGGTTTGATCACATTGCTCAGCGACGGGGTAAAAAATGCCCAGTTAACTTTGGTTTCCTCCATGAATTCGACCAAATTGTTCATCCTTGTTTCATCGGATGGTATGCAAATCGTTCCTCCTTGAATCAAAGTTGTGATAATTTCGAGAATACAAGCATCAAAAGTATAATTGGAAAACTGTAAAACGCGAGACGATGAGTTCAACAACAAGGATTGTCCCATTGCGGTCGAAGCACTGCACAAGGCTTTATGATCGATCATGACACCTTTAGGTTTTCCAGTGCTACCAGACGTGAAAATGATATAAGCGAGGTTCTCAGTAGTTACTGATGAGGTGATTGTCGAACGATGAAGTGAATCCATCAAGGATGCCGATAGGGTAATGGTTTTTTCTGCCATTCCCAAACACAGGTCGCTTGTATCCGGTGCAGCCATAACTATAGTAGCACCTGTTTGATTAATCATCTCTCTCCTTCTCTCTTCAGGGTATGTTGGGTCGAGATGAACAAAGCTACCACCGGCTTTCATAACGGCCAGCATGGCAATGACTGCCCATGCTGATTTTTTGAAGCAAAGAGGTACTATAACTTCTGGAGCAACGCCATTTTGGATGAGGTGACCGGCCAATTTTGAAGACACCTCGTCAAGTTGCGAGTAAGAGAAGTTACCGTCCCATGAGCATATAGCCTCAGCCTGTTTTTGAGACAAAGTTCTTTTCGCAATGAGCTCATGTGCACATACTGCGACGGCCACAGACTGCTCGGAGTTCCACTCAGCAATTTGCTGGCTATCCTCTGGACTGAACACGTGTACCTCCTGTAGAGCAACTTTATCATCCACACTCATTAATTGTCGCATGACATGACCCATTTGAGAGCATACAGCTTCGGTCTGTTGCTTTTGTATGACATTGGCATCATAACTCACGTTGATCTCAACTTGCCCATCCCCGACTCGACACTCCAACACAAAAGGATAGGTATGAAATCCGGTATCATTCAGTCCAAGATCCACTGGCTCGAGGCCTAGCAGGCCTATCAAATCAGTTTCCGTTGATGTAGCGGCCGGTTGGATAATGAGCAATGTCCCGAAGTCGCAGGCTGCATGTTCGCTAGGTCCTAGTTTGGCGATATTTTGAAGCCCTAATTGCTCATGTAAAATCATATCATTGGCTTGCTTTTGTACCTCAAGTAGGAACTTGGATACATCTTGTGTCCAATCCAACCGTATATGGATCGGAACCGTAGCCAAAGTCGGGCCCATTATATCCTCAACACCTGGCACAGACGAGTTACGCCCCGAAACAGTAGCACCAAAAAGAACATCATCTGCCTCAGAATATCGGCTGAGAACAATCGCCCAGGACGCTCGCACTATGGAAGCAATGGTAATCTGCGAATCGACGTGTCGATCTTGCATAGAGACTGTGTAGGTTGCTGTTTCACTTCGGCGTTCCTGCGCATGGTTTTCAGCTCTCTGGGGGAATGAAGACCGAGTTGAGGCGGCAAGTTGTTCCTTCCAAAATCGAACAGAATCTTCCATGTCAACTGATAACGTGTGGCGAATGAAGTTAGCAAAAGGAACGTGGCTGTTCAGCTCTTCCCCGGAATATGCAAGCCACACATCTTCCAATATCAATGGAAAACACCATGCATCGTAAATGGCGTGGTGAATAGTCCAGACCATATATTGATGACCTTGCCTATCGTCCACAATTGCAAATCGTGACAGAGGAGATCCGTAGTTCATATGACTCGCTTTATCCTTCTCGATGTACTGCTGTAGATCTCCACCAGTAAACCAATTGAGATCCTCTTTCACGATTACTTGGATAGGAACTCCCGCATTCATATATATAATCCTCGTCCGCAGCATCGTACTATTCTGCGCTGCAGTATTCCAAGCATGCTTGAAACGGCCAACGTCGAGGTCTTTCGGCAGTCTTAGTACATTGCGCGCGATGTAGGTGTCGGGTTGGGACACAAGAAGAGCCATAAGACCCTGCTGGAGTGCACTGACTGGAAGAGCATCCTCCACCTGTTCAAATGATACGTCACATTGCCGTGCAACCTCATCTTTTACAGCATCTAAGTGGAGTGAAGATGGCAGAAGGCTGAAAGGCTGGCTGTCTGTAGAATCCTGGGTTATGATCAGTTCAGCAGTTTCTGCTATGCGAAATAATCTCGGATCCTCAAAAATCATCCCAACATTGATGGACATGCCTGCTTCACGAGCAGCTGCAACCAAACGAATCGCGGAAATGGAATCTCCTCCAGTTCTAAGAAAATTGTCATCCAAACCAACAGATTCAGGTGCCACATTGAGAACTTGACTCCAAACAACTTGGAGTTTCTTCTCGGCATCCGAAGCAGGCGCACGCTTCGCACCGATGGAAAGCGAGCAGAAATCCAAACTTTCCTTCGGAAGTCCATGAAAGAAAGCTCGTGCTACCTTACGGTCCATTTTTCCTGCACTGTTGAGTGGCATAAGTTTGAACGGGACAAAAATGGTCGGGAGCATGTAATTGGGAAGCGAAGTTGTAAGCTGGCTGAGAAGCTCACCAAGTGTTGCTTGCATAGCTTCGTTTGCAACTAAGCTCAACTTCTCTACTTCACTTGCTGGACATGTATCGTTTGAGAAGCACAGATATGCTGCAAGTGTGGCATCCTGACTATCTCTTGGGGCAACCAGATCCACTACAACTTGCTTGACGGTTACTAGGGAGCTTCTGATGTGATGCTCAATTTCAGCAAGTTCAATTCGATGTCCACGAAGCTTGATTTGAGTATCTTTCCGACCAAGATACTCGATGGTTCCGTTGGAGTTATAGCGTGCCAAATCTCCCGTCTTGTAGAACCGATTCTCGCCTTTCAGCCAATGTGGGTTTTTGATGAAGACTTTCTGTGTTTGCTCTTCATTATGTAAATACTCACGGGCCAGCATGGGGCCTTGAAGAAGCAGCTCTCCAGTGCAACCAACAGGTGCTAAGACATTGTGGTTTTCTGCTTCAACAATCCAGCATGCAGTCCTCATAGGCATACCAATATTCACAGGGGAGTCATCCAAGGACTCCATCTCATGAGCTGAGCAGAAAATGGTTGCCTCTGTAGGACCGTATCCGTTAATGAGGCGAACCTTCCCATACCAAGTTTCTACATCAATCTTCTTCGGCGCCTCTCCTACGAGTACCAGAGTTTGCAATCCAGGTACCTGGTCAGGAGAGATTAAAGTTAAAAATGAGGACGTCAGGAACGCGCAATTCACACCCATGTCATTTATAGCCCTTGCGGTGTTGTTCATTCGCATGTCCTCCGAGGGAACACAGATGCACCCGCCATACAAGAGAGTAGTGAGAATTTCCGCCAAGCTGATATCAAAGGTGTAGGCGCAGAATTGTAAGGCCCTTGTTGATGGTGACAGTCCCATAACAGCTCCGTGTCCTTTTGCACTCGTGCAAAGAGAGCGGTGCTCAATCACTACACCTTTAGGCTTTCCAGTGCTTCCCGAGGTAAACAGGACGTAGGCCGTATTATTGGGATTGACGCTCGACGAAATCGGCGAAGCATTAAGTGGAATGTGATCAAATACGAGTGGAAGTTGAATTGTAGTTTCGACCAATCCTTTACATCTATCAAAGGCGTTTAGCGATACAAGCATGATTTTCGCAGATGCCTGGGTTGTAATCTCCTGGAGTCGTGCCCTGGGATGAGATGGATCTAAGGGAACAAAACCACCTCCCGCCTTTAAAATTGCGAGGATGCCGACTAATGTCCAGGCCGACTTCTCAAAACATAGGGGGACGAGACTCTCGGGGCCAACACCTAGTTGTTGTAGGTATCGGGCGAGTCGATTTGAAGCAATATCGAGCTCCTTATATGTGAAATTTGCGTCCCAAGAAACAATGGCTTCAGAGTTTGGCTGCAGTTTGAACTTTTCTGCAATGAGATCATGAATACAAGCATCCACAGCTACGGGAGCGGCGCTGTTCCATTTTTGTAGCTGCATTTTATCATGCGGACTGATAAATTCTATCTCTCCAACCGTAGTTGATGTTGCAGGAGAAAGCAATTGAGAAATTACGTGCTCGAGTTGGTAGCATAATCTCTGAATTTCAACATTGGTGAGAACAGAGTTGTCGAAGATTGCGTTGACCAAAATCTCATCACCAACACTGCATTCCAAGACCAGTGGATATGTGTAGAAGCCTTGCAGTTGGCCATCAATAGCAACAGGCTCTAACGAGAGAAAGTTTTCCAGTAGACCCCCATCGCTAGGGGGCTGGATCAATAGAAGACTCCGAAAGTCGCATGCCTCCCGAATCTCAGGTCCAATTTTCCCAATGTTTTGAAGACCAGTCTGCTCAAAGGGAATCATAGCGTTAGAATGACTTTGAACTTCATGAAGAAAGTCAGCGACTGGCTGCTGGTTGTTTAATCGAACTCGGACAGGGATTGTCGCTATAGTAGGACCGGCCATTCGTTCGATATCGACGACAGGAGCACTGCGACCCGACATAGTGGCACCAAAAACCACATCATCAGCATCACTGCATCGACCCAAAACAAGAGCCCAAGCCGCTCTGATAACATTAGGAATTGTGATAGCAGAGCCAGCAGGACGGGCACATTTAATTGTGTGCTTGAAAACTTGGTTCGTTCGAATTTCGGAATGAACCAGTGGCAGCCTTGGATAAGAAGTGACTTTGGCATCAGCCAGTTCAGATACCCAGAAAGATTCGGATTTTGTCGCATCTAAAGACAGGTTGTACTCCACAAACTGTGCATACGAGGGTAGTACAGCTTGAGTTTCGCCATGGTATGCGCGGTGGACCATTTCTAAAACAAGCTTTAGACACCAGCCATCATACACTGCATGGTGAACTGCCCACACCACGTATCTGCTACCGGAAGGCTCCTCGACAATAGAGAGTCGTGATAATGGGGAGCCGTATTCCATATGGAGAGCACTATCTATGGTTAGGAAAACACTCAAATCGGTGGCGTAGTTCCATTCAATCTCTTCTTGAAGAACTGCCATGATGGTGAGATCTCCTAGATTCATAATTCTTGAGCGCAGCATTTCGGTTTTTGACGATGCCACTCCCCAGGCGAATTTAAATCTATCAATATCGAGAGTATCAGGTAGACGGAAAACATTCCGAGCAATATATGTCCCCGGGCTTTTAGTCGACAATGCCATAAGACCTTCCTGGAGCGGTGTGCAAGGATAAGCATCTTGCACGACTGCGGTGTTTCCACAGCTTTTTTGAATGTCTTCAATGATAGTATCACGAGAGACTGTTTCAGGTAGCAAACCGAATGAAGTTACCTCAATAGCATTCTCCTCAAGAAATGATGATGCCGACGAGGCCACTTTCGAGAGGCGTGGATCATCAAAAATTTGAGAAACTGCTAAGAGCACTCCAGCTTCTCGGGCTTTGCTAACCAGGCGCATGGCAGATATCGAGTCACCACCAAGTTGGAGAAAACTGTCATCTGCACCAATTCTTTCCTTCGGAATGTCCAGAACCGCTGCATAAAGTATTTGCAACTTCTTTTCCATATCCGTCGAAGGTTCCCGTTTTTCGGCGTCAGTGACAGCAAGAAAGTATGACTTTTGATCCTGGCTCGTGAGATTCAAAACAACCTCTTCTAACTTCCTCTTGTCTGCCTTGCCAGACGTAAGTAGTGGAATGCTTCGAAGAGGAATAAACATCGACGGAATCATGTATTTTGGTAATGATGCCGTCAACTCGATTATTAGTGCGTCGACGACGCCATGGAGCCGGGTATTCATAGGCAGAACTATGTTATCTGGATCGATTGTCGACTCTCCATCGTCCCGAGACCCAGAAACAACCTCCTTCAAGGTGAAAAATGATGCCAATGTTAAATTTTTTGCACCCGTGGATAACCTGACTTGCTGCACAATCGCTTGTGTATTCTCAGGAAGGTTTCGTCTCACATGGTATTCGATTTCGAGCAGCTCCACGCGCTGACCGCGTAACTTGACTTGCGAATCTTTTCGTCCTACAAATTCAAGTGTACCGTCAGAATTGTAGTATACCAAGTCTCCAGTCTTGTATACTCGGGTGGGTCGCCCAGTCTTGTCACGGGGAAGAAATCCAGGGCTGTCGATAAAGACGGCATCTGTTCGCTCTTTGTCAAGATAACCACGAGCAAGTGCAGGACCTTGTACTACCAATTCACCAACACATCCAATGGGCGCTAGCTTATTGTGATCTTCTGCTTCAACCACCCAACAGACGGAACTAAGTGGTCGTCCAATCCTACTTTTGGATGAAGATGCGAGAGGGATTTCAGAATATACGCAAAATACACAGGTTTCGGTCGGCCCATAGGCGTTGAACATCTGCGTTCTTGCATGCCAGATTTCGATATTATCTTGACCAAGAGATTCGCCTCCAACGACTATAGTTGACAAAGATGGAACATGATCAGGGTCGATAAGTCGAAGTACTGAGGGGGTAAAAAAGGCCCAATTTACGCTCATTTCGTTGATCACGGTGACCAGGTCGTTCATCCGAGCATAGTCTGAAGGAACACAGACACTACCACCGTGTGCCAAAGTCGCAAAGATCTCGGCAATACAAGCATCAAATACATAGGAGGCAAATTGTAGCACACGAGACTTCGACCCAATTTTCATTGCGCTGCTGTGATTTGTAATACTCGTGCAAACAGCTTCGTGTTCTAGAATGACGCCCTTGGGTGTACCCGTAGATCCAGAAGTAAAAAGAACATATGCAACATCATTCGGCCCAACTGGAGCGGGTATTTGCGCTGTTGTAGGGAGGGAGTCCATAAAAGTGGCAGATATCTGTAACACGAATTTGACAAGAGATCCACACCTGGCAGCCGTCTCAGGAGAGACGAGGATAACTTGTGTGTTTAATTGTCTGACGATATCCTCGCGTCTTGCTTTTGGGTGGCTGGGATCAAGAGGAACAAAAGCGCTTCCTGCCTTAAGTATGCCAAACATAGCGACAATCGCCCAAGCAGATTTCTCGAAGCAGATTGGAACAAAAGTATGGGGGCGGACACCTATACTGAGGAGGTGTGAAGCTAAAGAACTCGAAAGGGACGATAGCTGCGAGTATGTAAGTGTTGCGTCCCATGCACATACGGCTTCCGCATGTGGCGACTCAGCGGCTCTTCGCTCAAATAGCTCGTGTACGCCTGCCGAGATCGTTTCTGGCCAAGGCCCACTCCAATTCTCCAGCTGTTGTCTGTCACTAGCTGATATCATGTCAATTTCACTGATTCTGCGCCCAGGAACATCCTCCGCCAATTGTTGAATAACCCTCTCAAATTGACCGCATACTGTGACGATTTGGGTGCTTGACATGACTGCAGCGTCATAAACGACATTAACTTCGATGCTTCCTCCTTGCAAATGGCATTCCAGTACAAGGTTGTACGAGTGGAAATCCATTCCACTGACATTAGTAGCTTTCAAATTTAAGCCTTGAGTACCATCCGAGGATGGGTCCTCCTCCCTAGGCTGAACGACAAGAAGGGTTTCAAAGGTTGCTGCATTTTCTGTGCCATGGCCAAGTTTTGAAATGTTTTGGATACCTGTCTGTTCGAATGGTATCATTTGTGTCATTTGCTTTTGCACCGAGGCCAAAAACTCAGAAACATTTTGGTCACGGTTTGGACGAAGGCGCAATGGTACAGTTGCAATTGTTGGCCCAACCACCTTTTCTATACCTGGCAAAGAGGCATTACGCCCAGATACAGTGGCTCCGAATATGACGTCCGAAGTGTTGGTGTATTGAGCAATGAGAATTGCCCAGGCCGCGCGCAAGAGCGTAGATGTCGTGACTGTTGAAGTTGAACTGTTTCCGAGTGCAACAGGGTGGTTGTACGTCTCGGTGATTCGTAGGTGATTTCCAGCTTCCGAGATCCTGGCAAATTCTGTCGAGCTCGCATCCTTGAACTGATTTAACCAAAATCTTTCTGCCTCAATCTTGTTCTGCGTTTGCAGATGGCCGATGAAAGAATTGAAGGGGACCGGAGTTGCCATTGGTCTATTGTCATATGCCACACGGACTTGGTCAAGAATGAATGGAAGAGAGGATCCATCATAAAGGACATGATGAGCAGTCAGTACGAAGTGGCGAGTATTGCTGCCCTCAACAATGGCATAGCGAGACAACGCTTGTCCAAGCCGCATCTCTAACTTTTTATCCTCCGCGAGGTATTTCTCAAGGTGAACTCCTTGTTGCCATGCAATTGGAGTGTCCAGGACTACCTGCACAAATCCATCCGTCTCCGAATCGAGTATCCGTGTCCGCATCATTGGATGGAGCTTTGCCACTTTTTCCCACGCGGCTTTGAAGCGCTCGATATCAATGTTCTCTGGCAAAGAATAGGCAACCCGTCCGATGTAAGAACCTGGAATTTTCAGCGACAACGCCATCAAGCCAGTTTGGAGGGGTGTGCATGGATAAACATCCACAATTTTGTTGGCCGTAATTCCACAGGTTGCAGCAATAGCCACACGAAGTGTTTCAATTTCTGTTCTTGAGTTCAGAAGCGTAAATGGCCTGATTGATATAGTAGAGTCATCGTTCAAGAGCTCAGCGTGAGCCGCTAAATCAGACAAAACCGGATAGTCGAAGATTTGCGCAACTGTAACAATAACGCCGACCTTACGAGCGGCAGTGACTAGCTTAATGGCGCCCACCGAATCGCCACCCAGTCTAAAGAAATTGTGATTCTTGCCGATCAAGTCACTGTTGATGCTGAGAGTTGATGCCCATACTCGTTGTAACAATGCCTCAGTCCTTGTGGATACTTCACTTCCATCAACTGTCTCCAGAGAAAATTTTGCAAGTGCATCTTGAGACAAGTAGGACGCCATTTGACGAAGATTCTTTCTGTCTACTTTGCCCGAAACTGTAGTTGAGGGTACCCCAGTGAGTGGTAAATAGACTGATGGGATCATGTATGATGGTAAAGATTGGCTTAGAGCTGCAACTGTGTTTGTAATGATAGATCGCAGGTCAGGATTAACGGTTGACACAAAGTCAGCCGAGACGTTTCTAGCGTGCGCTCCATCGACAAACCATATGAAAGCGACCAGAATTTTGCTAGATTTATCGGCTGGAACGATCACGTCAACGACAGCGGCTGCCGTTGGAGGTAACGCTCGAGCAAGAGTTAACTCGATTTCTCCCAGTTCGATACGCTGGCCATGGAATTTAATTTGGGTGTCCTTCCGGCCAACGAAATCCAGGGAACCATCCTCATTGTAACGGACCAAGTCTCCAGACTTGTAAACTCTTCGAGGAGGTCTTGAAGCATTGGGGATGCTCTGGCTTTCAAAAAGTTCCGGCAGCCAATTTGCATCCTCAATGAATGCTGCTGCAGCTGTCGCTGCAACACTGTTTTTTAGATATCCACGCGCAAGCATAGGGCCTTCCACAAGAAGCTCTCCGATACAGCCGATTGGCACAAGCTTCTTGGAGTCCCTGGGGTCAACCACCCAAAATGCACTTCCAAGGGGGGAACCTATATTAGTAGCTTTACCTGACTTACCTAGAGCACCATTCCAAGCACAAATTGAGCATTCAGCTGGTCCGTAAATTCCGTGGAGGTCGACCGTAGGTGCCCATCGATCGAGGGACTTTTGCGTAATTGTCTCGCCGCCGACAACAAGGATGCGTAAAGAGGGAACATCAGCTGGGTTGATGAGATCCGCCACGGTTGGAGTCAGAAACAGCCAGTTGATGTTGAATTTGTTGATCACCCCCACAAGATTATTCATGCGGTCATGCTCTGAGGGCACACAAATACAACCACCGCGCGTAAGAGTAGTTAATATCTCAAACAAGCTTACATCGAACGTATAAGCAGAGAACTGTAACACTCTAGAGGACTTGCTAATATTCAACGAATTGCCATGGGCCTGAGAGCTGGTGTATATAGCAGAATGCTCCATCACAATACCCTTCGGGGTGCCTGAGCTTCCAGACGTGAAGATGACATATCCAGGGCTGTGTGGCTGCGTCGCTGGAAGAATGGTCTTGGTGTCATACGGAAGATTTGCCAAAAGCTCATCACTGACAACAATGATCACTTGAAGCATGTGATCGAACAAATGCTGGTTTGAAGTCGACGCCAACACGAATTTCGCACTTGTATCGGCTAGAATTCCGCGAATTCGAGCGTCTGGTGCTGAAGGGTCCAGTGGAACAAATGCCCCACCTGCCTTCATTACAGCCAACATAGCAACTATAGTCCAGGAAGACTTTTCAAAGCATAATGGAACAAGCATTTCAACTGAAACTCCCATAGATACTAAATGGTGGGCTAGCCGAGTTGAGGCCTGATCCAATTCCTGGTAAGTGAAATCTCTATCCCAGGAAACAACAGCGGAGTGGTCAGGGCTAACCATTGCCTGTTGACTTATAGCCATGTGGACACAGGTCTCTTGCACATGTACCAATGGTGCGTTCCAATCAAGAACTTGGAGGCGATCAGAATCGCTGATAATTTGAATATCTGCGACTGTTTGATCCGGGGAATCTAGGATAGATGACAAGACCTTGGAAAACAAGTTAACCATATTCACCGCTTGCGTATCGGAAAGAACAGGGTTCGAATAAGTCAAAACAATTGAAAGATCTGTCGGCGAGACGTTGGCTGTCAGGGTCATGTCGTACTGTGCGCAAGTTAGCTAAAATGACCTAATATCAAATATAATGGGGTCTGTAAATAATACCTCTGTGCTGGCAAATTCATTGAGAGACTCGAATGAGAGGCCCTGGTTTTGCTCTCCGAACTCAACACGAGGTGAGTATTGGACAGATAACAGTGAATTGAATAGAGGCGAGCCTTTCAAGCCAAGTGAGCTTTGTATGTCAGCAAGAGAAGAATGCTGGTGCAATAGCGATGTCGCAAGTTCTCCTTGTAAAGTTTGGAGGACCGATTTGAAGGGCTTTGAGTCAACAAAGTCTATTCTACAAACGAGCATGTGGATGAAAGCGCCAATGGCATCCTGAACACCTTCCAGTGGCGCATCACGACCTGAGGCAAGGTATCCAAAGCACACCGTGTCGGATTGAGCGTATGTGCGAAGTATAATGGCCCAAACAGCTTGAATGACGGTAGGAAGTGTCAAGCTTAATTTCTTGCATAATTGTTGCAGGCCCTCCATTTGCTCAAAAGTAATAGACGCGGAAGGGTGCACATTTTCCAGTATCAAATCGGACTTTAGCTGAGGGAAGTTGCATGGGGAGATGTTTTGAAGATAGGAAGCCCAGTACTGCTGTGCAGGTAGCGATGGTTGATGTCGGATATGAGAAATGTATGAGCTGAAGAGAAGCGGCGAAGATTCCGGTAATAGACCATTATAGGCCCGAGCAAAATCTCTAAACAGAATTGGGACAGACATGCCATCAATGATTGCATGGCTCATCTCCAGCTTGCAAAATATCTTGCCATTAGACATTCTCATCGCCGTCAAGTAGTGGCATGACCGGCCAGGTTCATAGGCTGCAGGAACAAGGCTTCCCAGCTCCATTACAGCGTTTCCGGTATGGCAATCCACTTCTCGGATTTCAGCTTGGCACTCCTTCAGGACGACCTGGTCGAACAGGGCATCATCGAGGGCACTCGACACAAACACCGTTCGCAAAACAGCATGGCGATTTACAACGGTTTTCCAAGCTGTACGTAGACGTCCAACGTCAACTGAGGGTCCAGAATTTCCAGGCAAAACCTCAAAAATACGCTCCACAGCATAACTACGAGGGGCCCGGATCTGGCTGAGAAGAATGCCCTCTTGAACCGGTGAACATGGGTATATGCTCTCCACGGAGGCAGTAGAGAGCCCAGCGTCAGGAAGAGTAACCTTGGTGAGCCTCTGGAGGGCAGGATATGTTAGGGGAAGAAGGGGGAAGTCGCTCAAGGTGTTTTGCACGTCGCCTTGCGCCAGTTGGTGCAGCACACCATCCACATGAAGCAGTCGGGAGCAAGTCTCGCCCCATTGGCGTGTGTTCCATCTTCCAGGTGCGTGAGTACGAATGCTCTGGAGGCTCTCAAGGAATTCGATATGTACCAACCCACGGGCATCCACTGTAACGGAAATGACAGTCGAAGCAAGGCTACGCGCGAGGCTGATTGACGTGCAGCCGGACCACCTCGATGGCCACGATTCAGCTTGGAACACCGGTAGGTACTTTGGGGACTGTGTATTACGAGCAAGGCTACGAGTATTTGTGTGGTTTATTCGCAGGTCATGATATTGGACCACCACTTCTGCAGCTGCTTGGATACGGCTGCGTGCTGCACGCGATGCAGGGCGGCTGTCATGCTCATGATCATGAGCCAATGGTGAAGTTGTGGTTCTCAGTACGTCTTTTGTCTGACGTATTGTTTGAATGAAGTCGTCCTCTCTTGCCACAGACACCCAGACTGGTGCCAAGACATCGAACGACCCAATGCCCAGTCCCGCTCCGCTGGCGGTGTTGTCTCCACTCCCGCCGAGATGGCGAGCACTGGTCTCAACACACAGTCCGTGCGTTCGGGATATCTCTAAAGTCGCGTCTGCTTGTTCAGACGACAGGCGCGGAAGCGCGTGGATCACCATTGCCAAAACCACTTCAAGCGCTGTCGTTCGAAGTGGCTCATTGCACTTTCCCAGCAACATCGCGCTCTCTTCAGCCGACAGGTCGATTTTGTACGCTCTCTCCCATCCACTGGGGGTATTTATACCAATGCTGGTGCCAGCTTTGTGAGCCAAAGCCTTCTCCTTTTGGCTATTTCTCGCGCTTTTCTCCTTCTCCGTCTTCTGTTCTTTTTCGCTTTCATCGTCGGTGCTACTTCGCTCGTGTCTGCTGTCTCCCTCTCCCTCTACATCTGCGCCGCCGACATTCTCGTCCAAATCTTGTACAATGATAGCCCAGGAGGCGTTGTCAAGGTAGGCGCGGCATCCCGACAAAATCAGATAGCCAGCACTCCCAGATTCCAGGCGCAATTCCGTCTTGAAAACTGGAAGAGTGACCGATTTTCCATCTATTTGCTGCTGGAAGCGCATTCGTAAAACCGGGTGTCGCTCAAGTAGTTTTTGTATTGCGCGCTCGATTTCGACAGCATCCATGTCGAGGAGAATGCGCAAGTGCACCTCCTCGTACGAATAGTCGGGCGTCGCGGGTGATGACCAGATGCGTGGCTCTACCTCCTCTGAGCCGTATAATAAACCACCTGCAAGTGCCGCCGTTCCCATTCCCACTGCATCTGTGGGTGTTGCTGCAACCTCCACCTTTGCCCACGAAGACAATTCTGTTAAACTTGAAGCGCGAAGAAGGTCTGGCACCGAAGTCACAATCCCCTCGGATAATGCAACGGACATGACCTCAATTGCGGTGATGGAGTCACCTCCCAGGCCCAGAAATGACATCTTCATCTCGATTTGGGCAGCTGGGAGACCCAAAACACGACCAACGATGCTTCGGAACTTCTTCTCCAGATTAGTTGCTCCTCCTCCTCCACCTCCTTGTTGCTGCAACACAAACTCCCGGAGTGCATCCACATCAATCGCCCCAGAAGTCGTTTTTGGCAGTTCCTCCAAGACTGCCCATCTTTTGGGAGTGCGCTCCGCAGTAAACTGCTTTCGCAACTTGCTTCGAATCCCCTTGACCGCCTGCCCATCGTCTTTGATGGAAGTCTTGTGCAATGACAAAACACACATCATTTGCTTGCTTCCTCCATTCGGAAGCAGGCGAACAATTTTAGCCTCCTTCACTTGGGCGTTTTTCCTTAAGTATTCCTCGATTTCCTCGATCTCCTTCGTACCGTCGAGTTGGCTGTCATGGTTGGCCTTCATTTTTTCATTTCCATGTTTCTCCATCTAGTTCGTCTGGAATTTGTCCTTTCTCTATAAAAGAGAATTGACAAAGTAGCGGCGTTGGTTTGTATTAGGTCGCGGCTAACAAATTTGTTTTCGAATTAAAATCTACGTCTTTCTTACAATAGAGTACAGGAAGAATCAGACACAAATTCAAAAAACAACAGATCTGTAAATCAAGTTGAACTGTTTACTTTGGACCTATCCAAAAGTCAAAGATTCCAAAATCCCAAATTCAAATCCCATTCCAAAAAATATTTCTGTGATAGCCTTGCCGCTGCACGTGGCGGGTCTGCATGGCACGCATGACAAAGGCAGGTACCTGGGTAACATTTCCAATCCACCGGCACTATCCATGTGCGTGAACCCCTCCAAAGGAAAGGCAGTAAGCATGCTCGTTACCAATTAAGCGAAGGTTCTTTGGGTAGGATATCTCGCAAACCCCCAAAAGGGGTTAGCAGGGCCAAATCGATTTTATAAGCAAGGAGTTATTACCCCTTGAATATGGGTGCATCGATTTATCCGATATCATACCGGGCCTCACTAACATCGTTTTGCTTGTAAGACCGTTTTAGCGTCGCCAACCCCCTTGCGAGGTTGTCGAAAAAGCATCCCTAGAAGAATCGCTTAACTGCTCACGAGTAAGCCGGATCATTCCATCCCCTCTACGTAGGATAGGTGGGTCCACTTTCAAGCATCCTTCACATCTTCTATCTGACGTCTGACTGTCCAAAATCCTTGCGACCTCGCCTTTTTCTGTAACCCCTGCTTTCGCATATGCCGTTGCGGCGGGCCAAATTGCAGCCAGGGGGGATCCGGCTCTTCAGCCACGACCTGCCGCAGCAGACGTTTATAACGCCCCAACGACGAGAGTTCTAGGGTAGGATAACCTTAAGCTAGGTCACCACGGGTATCATGAGAGATAGGGATTATGTATCTAATTTTATAATTACAAAGCATATCCAGTTACCCAGACCAACGATATATATCTTTGAAATCGATCAATTACGTCACTGATCAACAATCCACAATTGCAATACACAATATTTTCGTTTTTCCAGAAGTCCGTGTGGTTTACGATTGTAGGCCAACTGAACCACATCTTGATCATGATTTTTAATCCCCCCTCTTGGGCGCCTCAATTGCCTTTCGACCCTCCCGACTCCATCCCCATCAGTGAATTCTTGGTCTCTAATGAAAGCTATGGCCGGCATCCACTTGCAGATTCCAAACCACCTTTCACCTGTGGCCTCACAGGGAAATCATACTCGACCCTTCAAGTCAAAGAGCGCATAGAGTCGCTTGCAAGTTCGCTAGGCAGCCGGCTGGGATGGCAACCAAATATCGGTAGTGAGTGGGATAAGGTCATTGGGATCTTTAGTTTGAACAGTGTAAGTGATATTTACAAACTCTTGGCCCTTGGGCTCACCTCACAGAACGCCGTGTAAGAAAATTTGCTAATGCTGAAGTCAAGATCGATAATATGACTGTCTCGTGGGCAACTCACCGGCTCTCTGGAATAAGTGCACCTATTAGTGCTCAGAGTTCTCTTTCGGAACTGAAGCACCAACTCAAATCAACGAAAAGTAAAGCCCTTTTCACATGCGCTCCTCTCCTAGATCTAGCCCTTCAAGCCGCATCTGAAGTGGGGATCCCCCGCAGCTATGTCTTCCTCGTTGAAATTCCTCCCGAGTCGTCAAAAGGCGCCATAGTTCCTCCCGAATTCAAAACAGTAGATCAGCTTATCGAAGAGAGTAAAAGTGTGGCCCCTATTGAGCCGTTACGATGGGAGAAGGGTCGGGGTGCAAAACAGACGGCATATCTCTGCTCCTCGAGTGGGACATCTGGAATTCCCGTGCGTATACCGCAGCATACAAATTCCTCCGGGAAAATCTAATTGTTTACCCCGCAGAAAAGTGTCATAGTCACACATCGGAATGTCATTGCGAATGTGATGCAGATGAACACATATGAGGCACCACATCGAGGTAATGAACGAGAGGTTTGCCTGGGCCTACTTCCGCAGAGCCACAGCTTCTGTCTTTTGCTCATCAGCCACACCAGCGTATACCGCGGCGATGGGGTGGTGGTTTTCCAAGGTTTTGATCTCCAGCAGTTATTACAGGCCATTCAGGATACTCGTATGACGAGGTTGTATTTAGTAGGTTTATCCTCTTTCTCTTAATAAATACCCCGCCTCTTATTACCCCGCCATCATTTCTGCAGCTCTTCAAAAATCATGCGTACCACATGACAGCTTTAAAGACTAACTCTCCAAACAGGTCCCACCCATGGTGATTGCCATGCTCAAAGCCCCTAATATCCTCGCAAAATATGATCTCAGCAGCGTAACAACGGTTTGGATAGGTGCCGCTCCTCTCACCGAAGAAACTGCCAACCAACTTCGTACTCTTCAACCCAACTGGACCATCCTCCAAGGCTACGGTATACCATCCACCCCAAACCCTCTTTCCCCTCCAAAGTTTACTTCCCATACCTCAAAGAAGAAGGAGAAGAAGGAAAAGGCACAATCTAAACTAACATTTACGTTCTCAGGCCTCACAGAGACCTCTGTAGTCGTAACCAGCACATCCACCTCCGACATCTGGTTTGGTTCCTGTGGGTCCCTCCTCCCAGGCTTCTCCGCCCGCCTCCTCTCACCCACGACCAACACCTTCATAACCACGCCCAACACACCCGGGGAACTCCTCCTCTCCTCCCCAACTCTCGTTCCCGGCTACCTCTCCAATCCTAGTGCCGACGCTGAACTCTACCATTCCCCCGGCTGGCTCCGTACGGGAGATCTCGCACTCTTCCAAAAGTCCGCCAATGGCCACGATCACTTGTTCATCGTCGATCGTATCAAGGAGCTCATCAAGGTTCGCGGAATGCAAGTTGCGCCCGCGGAACTAGAAGCCTTCCTGTGCCTCCATCCGGGGATCAAGGACGCGGCTGTGGTTCCGGTGAAAGATTACGTGGCTGGGGAGTTACCGTATGCGTTTTTGGTGAGATCTGAGAAGGGGGTAGAGATCGGGGAAGCGGAACTCAGGTTAGATATTGAGGCGTATATGAAGGGAGAGAAGGCGCATTATAAAGCTTTGAAGGGGGGCGTGGAGTTTGTGGATGAGTTGCCGAAGACGGTCAGCGGGAAGATTTTGAGGAAGGTTTTGAAGGAGAGATTGAGGGTCAGGGGAGAGCAGGCACAGATTGAAAGGGAAAGGGTTAGTGAGAAAGAGAATGGTAAGTTGATTGATGGAGAGGAGATTTTTCTAGATGAGAAAGCGGTTATGCAGAAGATTAGCGTGGTGCAGATTTTTGATTTTAGTGATGATGAGGACGGGGACGATGATGATGAGGAGGAGTAGAGCTGATAGAGTCTATACTTATTCCAAAATATACTTAATGGCCAACGAGTAATGGAACATCTATTTAACCCCGCTGCCCTTTTCATAATTCAGTGTGGCCACTTAGAAATCAATATTTTGATTTGAATCTGATTTGGTTTAACTCAAGTTGATTTGATACTGATCATAACATGAAATCCAATCAATGCAAATGAGATCTATTACTACACTCTTTCTATTTAAAAACAAGAAATACTCTATATTATCTTAACACATAATTAATATGCAACCACCCTGCCTTCTAAGACCCTTAGTAGACCTACCAATGCCTGCGTCAATTCTTTCATCTATTTCATACGAGTTAGCCATGAAAGTACCCCTTAGGTTTGAAAGAATAATCATACCTTCGAAAACTCAAACATCTTATAGTGGCTACTTTCCACATCCACTACCCCTCTCACAAAGCCTTTCTGGTACTTGCCCCACCCCAACACTCTATCCTCCCTCCAAAGATCAATCCTAAATGGCAATTTCTCTTCACTATTTTTATTCCCATTCATCCCAACACCCTCCACCTTTGCTCCCCCCCCAGTGTTACTGGTCTCACCACCCACGGACTCCCGACACTTAACCAACACCGTCGGTGGAACTTCCCACTTTCCTGCACTCTCCATTTCTATAACAGGCAATTCCCAGTCTTCTAGAAGAACCGCACAATTCTCCATCGATTTCCTAACAAGCGGCGTGAGGTGCGAGTAATCTGACTTCGCGACAGAAGGGCATTTCGACCACGGGATGTGGTACGGGGTGTCCATCAAGATGATACCTTTAACAGTAAACCCGTATTTCTTCTCAGTTCTTTCTAGTTGGGCGTTTTCGGTCTGTAGCAAATGCACCATCTTGAGCGCTAGCATCCCACCTAATGACCAACCTATTTCACATCAGCTTCCTCCCAGCGCAAATGGTGGAAAATTAAAAAAGTGAAAAGAGACAGACCACCGAGGAATACTTGTCCTTTGATACCAGCGTTCTCCAAAAGATCAAGATAATCGGCCGCCATCCCATCCATGCCCCCCGCATTAATCGTGCCTGAGGTAAAACATGGGTTGTGAATCGCCCACACGTCGCGATTCAAAGTGCCGATAGAGTAGTAACCAAATGTGGTGCCGCCACCGTCGTGGACAAGAATTAGGGGCGCGGGTTTTGTGCGTGAAGGGGGAGCAAATTGGAGTTGAGTAGGGTTTGTTGGGAGCATGATTTTGTGGTCAAGTTGGTTGTAGGGGGTAAAAAGTTGGAAAGGTGGGATGAGATCTACGATATGTTCGTTTGCGGGCTACTTATGTACTTAAAGAGTGCTTAAAGTTTAGCGTTCCTGGCAGGTGGTTGTGCATAAGCCAGCTTGGCACCTTGCTAGTAGCCAGGGGGTCCTGTCAGCGGTATTCAACTACAATCTTTTAGGTCTTCTCTCTTTATCTCTTTTATTTATAGTTCTACGCTGGCATCCTCACATCACTCTCATTGAAATGCGCCACGAATAAGTATTATATCTTTTATATGTAGGAATACATGATATTGAGTGGGCATTATGTAATTAACATAGTGGCAAGTATCAGAAATGACTGATCACTCGCCCTCCTCATTTCATCATCGGTTGTCAGTGCCGTAAATAGCGCCCAAAGATTAGGAACCTATCGTTTAGAGAGAAGTTCAATTAGCTAACATGAAGAACAAAGGAGTAGCATCGAAAGGATGGAAGGTCTCGTAGGAAGATGAAAAGAAAATGAAAGGGACTACTTACCTCCTCACAAGCCCTCCTCTTCGCCCCTGCTATCCCTTTCGCAACCTCCTCCTCCCCCTCCCCCTTTCCCTCACCTCTCTTCTCAAGCACTTCTCTCCAATCCAAATCCCCCTTCTTCACCCGCGCCCTACCCTTCCTCCACTCAGTAACTAGCAACTCCTCCGCGCTCCTTAAGACCTCATCCCGATACCCGCTGCTTTCCCATGTGCTCCATGTTCGCGCGTTGCCCCTTATGTTGGCCAGAACACCAGGTAACCCGCGGTTGCGACTTAGTTTCTGCGCATTGGACGCAAATGAGGTGTCGCTGAATGGAGCGGTATAGTAGGCGGAAACCAGAGCATCAAAAGAGGGGAAGTCCGCAAGGCGGATACACTCGAGGATTGTTTCTAGGCGGTCTGATGGGGTGGCGTTGGGAGGGAGAGTGAGAGGCTTTTCGAGAGAAGAAGGGATGGGCGTATGGTGCTGAGGAGTAGGATTGATGTTAGGTGAAGGGTGTGTTGGTTGTTGGTTGGGTATGGGACGGGGACTCTTAGTCTTGGTTAAGGGGATTGTTTGATGAGGAGCAGATTGATCTGTTGTGGTCTTGGGGATTTGAGCGGAGGAATTGTTTTCTTTGCAATTTTCGGAGGGTGGGAAATAGTTTAGTACTGGGGAGGCAGGTTTGGAGTTTGATAGCTGCGGAGGTGTTGCTCCGCGTAGTATGGCGGGGTTCCAGAGTAGAGGATCGGCGCTGGTACTTGTTCTGGAATTTAGACCTGGAAATGTAAGGACTTCTCCTGTCTCGGGTCGTTGAGTTTGCGCTCGATTCGCTATTTTATCCCACATCTCAGCGCTCATCATCACAAGGTTGAAAGGATTTGACTGACCATAATGACTCTGGTAATTAGTAGGTCTGCTACTCAAACCAGATGAGGCAAGAGATTCGTAGTAATCTTGCATTTGCACTGGCCCTTGAGGCATCTGATGGTAGTTATCTAAATAATTCGCCTGTGAATAGGACTGTAGATGTTGTTGGGTATGGTATTTTGGCGCTGGCTCCTGGAATTTGTATGTACTCATGGTATTCTGATCAACCTGGGCTGTCGAACCGGGAAAGTTTTGCCCCGCATTTTGATCTTGAACTTGTTCAATTGGAGGTGTTGCAGACTTCGTACTCTCAACATTCGCTGTCGAGACCGAAACTGGCGTTTCTACACTAACATTGGACTGGCTATCATTCTTGGGCGCAGTAGTAGCGGTGGTGCTAACAGCGGCGGTAGTGGTGGTGGTGGCAGCAGCGGCGGCGGCGGCGGCGGCAGCAGCAGCTTGACTTTCTGCATTTATACGTTCAAGATTCTCGAGTCGTTGTTTCAGATTATTTCCTATCTAGTATCAGATTCCATATCCCTCAAATATTGCACTCCTTCATCATCATTAGGGAAAGAAATGTCCTCACGGTATATTCGCTGAGCCAAACGATTTTGAATGCGCTTTCTTACAGTAGGATTGGGATTCGACCTCCAATCTTCTTCTGGCAGCATAGTCGATGGTCGCGACGACGACCGGGTGTTGGTCCTACTACCCTCTATATTACTCATCTTTTTGCCTTCTCCTCCGTGCCAGTACTGTACGATGTACATGTATAGTTGGTAAAAATTATCGTGGTGCGGAGCCTCAAATCACAGGAACAACTTGAGACGGACACACAATACTTGACAATATCGCATGCTACTCACTTATGGCCATAGTCTGGTTGCACTTGGCAGCTGGGGTTCGTTAGAGGCTCTGGACTGGCTTGAAAGTGGCCGGCTCGAAGTCGATGAAGTCGATGCCCCCAGAAACCCTTTTTTTGTGAGGGGACCCACTTCTACTCTTCGACGCTTTCTAAGTGGTCTAAAAGGTGAGATTTTCCACCGGTAATATTTGACAGTCCTGAGGTTGATTTATGTTTCTAGTGCCAAGGGAGAGTGAATGGAGTGGATAATCACCCGGGGGATCATAGGGTACGTTTCGTCCTGTTGGTGAGACTACTTACCCTAGTATTCTTGGCGTGAAGAGACTATTGCCATACCTTAAGTGAATGCGAAAGTACTTAGTCCCTGGAGCAGGTTAAACTAGGATCACCGCATGCCATGAACACCTGCAAGGTGGAAGAGCAGCGCCGCTGGCGCTCGTGGCTGTAATTGTTACGGACTAGTTTTTAGGACAGGCCTCTGAAGGAAGGATGCGCTAACGGCCGACCCGTCTCCACATACTTAGAACTTGTGGGCTGAGGACGCATGTCATCTTTTATGGCATACTCACTTTGTGCACCAGTCCGCTCATGCGTGGCAATTTAGTGATCCCAAGGGTGTTTATGTATGTTAAGTTACTAATCGCAAATAGATTAGTGCCGAAATTAAGTGCTGTAAAAGTATTTATCAAATAAATATAATACCTACACTTCTGAGTAATTAATTAATTACATTTCACGTGTATCATGCCCATGCTGCGGCACGCTTAAAACGGGCACAGATCTTGGTGCGTACGTGAATTCACCGGGGACGCCTGATACTCATGTCGTAGGAATCGAGACTAATTAAAACGCCTTACAATCCCGTTAGATCCACGTGTCCCGGCATCTACTTCGGGCTCGGGTCCCACATTTGGTGCATCCTGGTAGAAGCTCATTTAGGGTAAAGTCTGGGCCCCTTAGGTACAGTCTGTGCCGCTGTGAATAGACACAGGTGAGAAGAAGCTAGGTCAAGACAATACCTCTAAACTTTCGAGACAGAGATACTAAGTGTCTATTAATAATTTATTTAAATGGTATATTACGTAATATAAGGCAGTAAGATAGTAAAAATAGCTATTATAATTAGATTCTATTATATTTAATTTCTCGGAGAAATAAATAAATAAAAACAGTTTCCTTTAACTAGTAGACTAAATTAACTATATCTAAAGTAGTGTTAAGAACATTAGCTTTTATCATTTTATTATTTCATTATTTTAAGGTTTAGAAAAGTTATTCCTATTATTTTTCTTATAATAAATAGTCTTTGAAATATATAGGTTTATATATTTAATCTATAATCTATACTAAGATTATATATCTTAGAAGCTATATTATAAAAGTAGTTTTATATAAATAATTATTTACTTAGATTTTAAGTTAATTACTAACTGATTATAAATTAAAAGAAATAATAATAAAGATTTTAATATTCGAAGAATATTTAGAAATTAAAAACTTTATCTTAACTACTCTTAGAAATATAAGGTATTCTACTAGTAACTCTGATTATATTAATTAGCTTAAAGATTAACTAATAGCTAAAGTTAAAATCGGGGTTATTAAGAAAATACTATATAACTATTAATTTACCTCTTTCTCTTTCTCTTTCTCTTTAATTTCCTTTACTTTATCTATTAGATAACTACTACGGGTTTAAAGAATTCTATTTATTTTAAAGGTAGTTAAATATAGGCTAGCCCTTTAATAGCTATCTTAAAGACTATATTCTATTATATTTAAAGTTTTTCTAGAAAGGTATCTCTAAATCGAAGTAGGAATACTATAAATATTATAATTATATCCGCGCTATATATATTAGCTATATATATTATTATTAATTATTATAATTAGAAGAAGATATATATTTAACTCGTAGCTATACTAGACTTTCTTTATAGTATAATACCTAGGAGAAATAAATTTTAGTAGAGGTAAATTTTAAGGGGTTAAATTTTTATTTTAAATATATTTATTATTTTATATATTAGAATAGAACTTCTTATTAATATCTAAACTACTCTAGAATTAATATTAGAGATATTTAACGCTATTATATATTTCTTATCCTCGTTTAAATTATATAGTTCTACTTTACTTATAAACTATTAGTAGAAATTTTCGAATCTAATAAAAGATTATATACATATAATATTCTTTAGGGCCGGCTAATCCTTAACGCTCTAAGTAGATAGCCTCTCTATATAAAAGATAAAAGCTTTAATTAACTTACTTAAATAAATTTAAATAATCTTAGATTAGTTATCTTTAAAAGACCTAAGATCTCGATAATAAAATATCTTTAGTCTTTATAAATTAAGATAATTATAGAAATAGTATATTATATAAAAGATCTAGATCCTAGAAAGTAGAGTTCAAGGATTATAATAGATTAAATCTCTATATAATCTAGTGAATATATTAGTAGCTATACGCTAGAAGACTATTAAAATAAATCTTTTATATTTAAAAACTAATTAACTAAATATATAGTAATTATATAGCCTAAAAATTTAATATTTATAACTTTAAACTTAGTTTATAGTTACTAGTTATTCTATTAGCTAGAGAATTATATTTAATATAGTAATTAAAATACCTTATAAATTTTGCTTTTACTATTATAAACTTAAAGATTATATTTCGAAGAAGAATCTTACCGGCTTATCTTAACTAAAGTATTTAGTAGGAATTAAAATATCTAATAAATAGAAGACTTTACTAGTATGAATATTAAAATAATTATATCTTTAAGTTAATACTATATAATTTATTATTTTATATTCGAAAAATTAAATACTAATAAATCTCTAGAGACTACTTTATAGGATACTTTTGGAATATTATATTTCCTTAATTCAGAAAAGTATTATAAGTTATAGTATATTTCTTAGTAGGCGGTAGGGGTAAGGTCGGCCATCTAGGTAGACTAACCTATAAAATAAAGTTTAAAGGAGTATTGATTTTTAATATCTACAGTAATTAACCTAGGCCCCCCTTTGTTTCTGACGTAAGCCCTCGGATATATCCAACGTCTTATCGCTGATAATCTCGCTATCGTCACGATGTACTTTTACAGTCAGGGAGCATTAGAACGACGACTATTCTCAAGTTCAAAAACACCCAAGTTGTAAGTGTAGATCAGGGAAGCATTTCGTTATCTTTGAAGGGGGTTGTTACTTCAATTGCTTCGATTAACGAAGCTGGGATAAGGCGTTGGTATAAAGCTAGAAAGATAAAAGCTAAGACTAAACTCCTTAAATGGATAACTTTTAGCATTCTGGCTTTCATCGTGAAAAAGGAACATCTGCTATCAATATTCACGTTATCATCTCCACTTTCATCGAATCTGCCGCCTGGCCCCTAGCTTCCATTAAGCTATGAGCAGCTCACCTTCTCTCAAGAGAGAAAGAAGTAGTTCGAACACCCAGATATCGGGTACGAGTGTAGATTACTCTTCTATGAATTTCGTCAACACGATGATGGATGCTTCTCTACCATCCACAGAAAACAGCCGTTCCACATTGACAATTCTCGGGTGTGGTACGTCAAAATATAAATTTCCTTGCCTTATTCCCAATTGTCTGTGAGCTCTGCTTATGTTTCTATCTTAGGTGCTCTTGGGACATCCATACTGTCCGGCTTGGTATCAGCAACAGATCAAAACTACAGACGAGGCTCGTCGTGGGCCCCCCCACGACATGGAATGGAGATTGAGTCAGCCCCACCCGGAGCACCCACTAGATTCATCGCCTGCGTACGCAGAGCAGAGACAGCTCCATCTGTCTTACGGCCCCTCTCACCACACATCATTGGATCGAAAGTCGAAGTGCTAGTAGGGGATAACTTACGAGGGTTACAGCAAGCCTCAGTTGTGATCCTGACCTGTCAACCATCAATGATGAGGCCAATTCTAGAAGCCCCAGGAGTCTCAGCCGCCCTCCAGGGAAAGCTCCTTATCAGCATGCTGGGCGGAGTCTCCGTCGCTCAGATCGAGGCCGTTCTGTATTCTGATACAGGTGTGCCTAGCGAGCGCGAGAAGCGCTGCTACATTGTGCGAGCTATCAGTAATATTGCGGCCAACATCTGCAGCTCTATGACGATCGTCAGCGAATACTCAACGCCCATGCCCCCCGATCTTCTCGCCATGGCAGAGTATGTTTTGGGCTGCCTCGGGGAGGTCCGCCACATTCTTCCCGGGCAGATAGCTATTGGCACAGCATTGTCCGGCTCTGGTCTTGCCTTCTTCGCGCTGTTTCTGGAGGCTATGGTTGATGGTGCTGTCTCAATGGGCTTACCACGCGCGGATAGTCTGTTGCTGGGTGCGCATACTATGCGTGGTGCTGCCGAGATGGTTCTCAATGGGGAACATCCAGCTGCAATAAGAGAGAAGGTTACAACGCCAGCGGGTTGTACAATGCAAGGGCTGCAAGTGTTAGAGGAGTCATCTACGAGAGGGATAATCTCGAATGCGTTGAGAACTACGGCGCTGGCGGCCAACAAGAAGCATTGAGAAGCAATAGTACAGAGATCAGATCACCAATTCTAGAGATATGCTCTTTCTCGTTCTGAGACTCATTGATAGTCATAAAAACCATTTAGTTCGCTCTGTACCCCAGAAGTTTCTCAGCTTCTGGAAACATCTGGAAGGAAGAACTCTAGTAAATATTGAAGAGAGGAGAGCCTGTCACGGGAAAACGTACCTAGAGGTTCCAGCCAAAATGGAGGTCAAAGTACCCTGAAAGTATACTTTGACGCGCCTTCCATGTTCCACTACCTCTGCACGTGATCATCCTCAAAATAATCTAGGGGTTGATTTTTACTTCAAGGTTAATCTAAGAACTCCTTACGGTTTTAGTTATAAATAAGAGCCTTAAGATTAGCATACATAATATCTGGAGTTCTTATCACCTGACGCGGCGGGAATTGGCCTAAAAAATCACCCAGGGTCTCGAAATTACAATCCCTGAAGCTATTCGGGTACCCTTTAGGGTATCTTGATCACTTTCGCTTGAAGGACGAGGTGAGATTTGGTAAGCCAGTCAGATTTGGTGTCAGCCTATTCAAGAGGCGCAACAGTGGACACCAGGGGCACCAACCTCAGCTGCACGTGCCCCATTCCACATCCCCGGGGGCCATCCCTCGTGGCGCCTGAGCTTCCAGTTGTTACCTTGTCGAAGTTTATCTGCTTCCAGGTTTCGTAAACTACCTGCATTTGGCCTCGGCTCTGCTCTTTTCTCGAGCGAGATCTTTATCTCTCTGAAAGCTTTTTTCCTTCCTGATTTCCTCCTACCGCTCCATAAATTTTCTTCCCAGCTACACCACCATGTTTACCGTCAGCTCCTGGTTTAGGACCGCCAGAGACGCAGAAGGCGATCTCGCGCGGGCAGAGGCCGCCCACCGAGACACTGCTCTCGATTGTACGTTTCAGCCTTCTGAATATCCTCTGTTTCCCTCAGCCTCGTTCCTGGGCGCATACTAAATTCTTCTTTAATGTAGTGAAAGAGGTTTTGGGTGCCTTCAACAATGTCTTTGACGACAACATCGAGCAGGCAGAGAAGGAGCTGGCCTTGGGGAATTCGAGCTTCCACAAGGTAAGTTATACTGAGTGAGCCTATCCATGCTAATTTAGAACTAACTTGTGTCTCCTAGATGGGACGTGGATTGATGATACTTCTCGAGTCCTCACTTGGGTTTGAGAAGAAGATAATTAAAGATGGTAAGCCAAACCTGTTACCTACTCACATTGTTTCCAGTTTGGCACTGACAGATAAAAGCTGCAACGATACTTGCGGACGCTGAAGCTTCCTCCAAGGTGGATCAGCAAAATGAAGTGGGGAGACGCATCCCCAATAAGGACTCAATCTACCCAGCTGGCACGGAGTTTGCCCTTTGCCATGCCCAAACGCAGCTTTCCATCGCTATTGTCGCGGTTTTGAACGAGAGGATGAGCGAGTATATCAGAGGACTTTACAAAATTCGTCAAGGTTATATGTTACTGAAGTCGATTTTAGATAACGAAAAGAAGCATATGTCTGGCAAAGCTGGGTTCACGCCAACTCAACTAGCTAAGCGGGAGACCCTTTCCCGTGAAAAAGCAGCTGCGGAGAGAGTAGGCGACACATCATCATACTCTACGTTCGCAGAAGTGCCCTTTAGTGAAGAGGACAAGATTAAAGCTGGTTTGATAACTGACGATGAAGGTCTCCTTCCATGGGAGGCTGACGCGACTATACCTGTTTTGAAAACTGCTGGGGATGTATATGTCTATACAGGCTCCAATCTTTGTTTCGGAGTACTTCTTGTGGTACTCTCAATGGTACCTTCGGCCTTCCAACAGATTTTGAAGATCATTGGATTCCGTGGGGACAAGGAGAGGGGCATGGATATGCTATGGAAAACAACCAAATTTAGAAACATCCATGGAGCTCTTGCTGCGCTGATTCTCCTATCATTTTATAATGCAATTCGATCCGCTTGCGACATTCTGGATGGAGAGAGTTACCCAAAGGCCAAGTGCGAAAAGCTGATCAATCAAATGACGACAAGGTATCCCCGAAGCGTGTTCTGGATGTTGGAGGAAGCACGGATAGCAGTGGCACATAATGATCTCGAAAAGGGCATTCGAATATTGGAACGGCCCATTGTCAATCCAGTCAAGCAACTTGTGGCATTGAATCTTATGGAAAAGAGCATGTACAGGATGTTAATTCACGAGTATGAGGTATGCTGTCAGGGATTTGTCGAAAGTGTTGCACTTCATAAGTATTCTCATGCCTTGTAAGTCTTTATGATTCTACAGTTGCTGCACAAGGTCGCTTACACAATCCAGGTACTACTACAACGCGGGATGCGCTCAAGTTGAGCTTTATCGATGCAGTCTAATGGACAACTCGATAGACAAGGCAGCAGTGCACAAGAAGAAAGCAGCAGAGCTATTGGATACAGCCATAAATGGTGTAGACAAGAAACAGTTGATGGCCACCGAACTCCCTTTCGATACTTTCGTAACACGCAAAATCAACAAGTGGCAGCAGAGAGCTGACGAGAAAGGTATTGACCTCGTAGACGCAGTTGGTGTCAGCCCCTTGGAGGAGATGATATACTATTACGGTGGTCACAAATGGATGCAGCCTCATCACATTGAGCAATCTCTAAAAATGTTGACGTGGTCAGAGAACTCTCCACATTGGAAAGATGAGGCGTTTGATGAGCATTGTATCCATTCCCTTCTGAAAGCAGTTGTTCATCGACAAAGTGGGAAGCTCATAGAGGCAAAATCCCATCTCGCACTGGTTTTGAAGCAAGATTGGAAGTCATTCAAAGGCAAGCTACTTGACAACTGGACCATGCCCTCGGCACATTACGAGATGGCTATAATCTGCTGGATGGAGCGAAAGGATCCTGGCGTCATTGAAGCTGACAAAGTAAATGAGTGCCAGTCCTGGCTGGATAAAATCGCAAAGTGGGAGCGTTACGAGCTGGATGACAGGTAATTGCTCCACTACAACTTTCTTATACCTACTAACTTTTGGAAGGATTACTCTGAAGGTCAAAGCAGCGCAAGATGTCGTCACAGCGTATAATAAACGGGCGAAGGGTCTATAATTTTCTTGGACTACAGCTCTTCCCCTCTAGACATTTCCGTTTCTATCTAGCTTCTCATACACTGTATTTGCATAATTCGTGAATCATCCCATTTTCAAACCTAGGAAATAGCAGTAATCATAAAACGTGAAATTACCAACTTGAATTTTCGGCCCTATCAGGAAACTTTGTAGGTACAACCCGCATCCCCTATTCTCGAAGGCCACGCTCCCTCCAATCCCAAAGCTCATTCACATAAATCACGTGATCCAAACCCCCTGGTGGTTTTGACGAATGGCAACCGAGGGAAGCTATCCCCCCTGCAGGTTTCTACGGTAGCGCAATGTGCCTACTATGCAGAGTAAGCTTCAGCTCCTGCCTGCTTCGCGCTCCTCTTTCTCTCCCTCACACAACATTCGCAGAACAACAAACATCGCCAACTTCGCTCGCAACGTAACGACACGACGATATTTGATTGACTGAACCTTTTATTCTCGCTGTACAAGGAGAACTTGTTTTTGTTTGGAAGGATTCAGTCTTCGAACAGATTGTTAGACAGCCGGAAAGATGGACTACGTGGATCGTTGGTATGTGTGTTCTACTTTTCTCCTCTTCGGTGAAGAGCTTTGCCTGGGATGGGGATGAAGATGAGTTTGAAAATGATGGATAGAATTGATGCTTAATGATGGGTTTTATTTGATGTCGGGTTGCAGCCTTGATGAGATGATGTGCGATCTGATTGCTGACTGACGGTGGTGTTTTGTTTGAGCAAACAGCCCGAGCTATGCTGTGAGTACTCCCCCTCTACTGTCCATCATTCTCTCAGCGCCAGAGCTCCATTCAATTCCGTACACTGGGGCAATGATGAAGATTATTTGATGGGCGATATCGGATTGGGCTGGGCTGACTTTAAAATAGCCTTTCTTTGGTGCCATGGGCTGCGCGACAGCGATCGTATTCACGTCCTTCGGTGCATCGTACGGAATGGCGAAGTCGAGCATTGGGATTATGGCATCGAGCATTTTGAGGCCTGATTTGATTGTTAAAAGTGAGTCTTTCCCTGCTTCGGTTTTTTCTTTATTTGGGTGATTGCGTTTTTCCCAACTCTTCCTTACCCCGCAGGAAGGTAGTTGTTGGCTTCATTGTTAGGATTTACCGCCTGTGGATGTGTCATTTGTAGCTCGAGTCGGAGACGCGATGATATTAACATTTGTGAACTAGATCTCCTACCACCCATTCTCGCTGGTATCCTCTCCATCTACGGTCTTGTCGTCTCAGTCATTATCGCCGGGAATTTGAAGGAGCGTCTCCCCTTGTACACGGCTCTCTGTCAATTGGGTGCTGGTATCTCTGTTGGGCTTTCGGGTCTTGCTGCTGGGTATGCTCTTTTTTCATCGCCTTCCCTCATTCCCTTTTCCTTTACCTTTAACTCAACAATGAAATGTATACTTGGATGGGTATATTGAAGTTTCTTGCTTGTATTAAGGATTCCACGAGTGACATCATTTGAATGAAACCTGGAGATTTATGGGCAGATAGAGCTAACCATTTACTACTGCTTAGATTTGCCATTGGTGTCATCGGCGATTCTGGTGTTCGCGGGGTTGCACAGCAGCCCAGGTTGTTCGTAGCTATGATTCTGATCTTGATTTTTGCGGAGGTTTTGGGTAAGTTTATTCTGTTTACGTTATTACTGTTATGCTGCTCTCCACCGAGTCTACTGATTCAAGATGGTGCTTGGGGTTGTGTGGTTGACAGAAGGTGGGGACGGTTTCGTGAGACAGGTAGACCGCATAATTGAAGGATTTGTTGCGTGATGGATTGATGGCTAATCGTCTTGGCTTGCTATTGTAGGTTTATACGGCATGATTGTTGCACTATTGATGTTGACTCAATCGAGAGTTAACGTTGGGGTCTGCTAGATACTTCTATCAATCATTCCTTCGCCTTTCCATCTGGATTGGATAACTGGGATGGGGAGAAGGATCAGAGCGATGCGCTCGGTCTTTCGGCGAGGAAGAGTGCTGATTTACCGCTGAGTTGGATGAGATGCAAGTGTTAGGGGTTTGAAATCTTTTGGGGGGGGGGGGTGTCCTCCGTGATGGATGGTGCATGGAGGGAGGAGCAGAATAGGAGCAAACAAATGTGAAACTAGAGGTACAAATTGTAATACAATAAACAAGAATCAATTCCAATATGGTACGTTTGCTTCAAATCAATCCCTTGGTCATGATTTTGACCTATTTTTGAGTTTGTATTCTCTGTCGGGGAAAATTTAGCCCTTTTTTTGGCACCCCAAATCAGGGCCTTTCCACAGCTTTACGGAGTATTGCTATACAACAACACAGCCAGACAATTAAGAACTTCAAACTTAGAAATAAAGATCTTGATACCAAGCCTCGAATGATTATTGAACCTAGAAGATTTTGTGCTATGTTTCTTCAATCGTTGTGCGTGTACCAAAACCTGCCGTCTTTTTCTCCAGCCCAGAGATGTGCCTGTATCTACCCGCGTACCCACCCGCTGGAACAATAGCCATGAGTACATTTCAGGTACTAACCCCGCTAGATAGCAACCTAGAATCGATCCTCGTAAACGTCCTCCATACAAACGGTACCTGTTCTTGGTTCTCTGCTAGGCAGCTAGTGGATGCGAGCTTGCAACGGTCAATACAGGTACCTCGCTCATATCGTGTTGCTCGCCTCTCACCTCAGCGTTTCAGCGCTACCTTGGCCGCCTCTGCGCCTCTCAACGTCCGTCCACAGAACCCCTCATAATCTCTCGCCTTTCGAGTTAATATAGCCGGTAAGCGACGGTGACAGCGGGTAGTGGGCCCTACCGACCACCCTTGACGAAGACAGTCATCAATCTGGGGTGAGGGACGGAGCACAGTCAGAAACGGTGCCACACTACGTGGACAGTCAGAAACTAAACCTAAAAGAATCTGCCCGCCTCAATAACTCCCTGCACTCCACAAGCTGGCCGCCCAAATGCATGTGTCTCGTTTAGGGGGATCGCCCCGGTACTGAATCTATCTGCATCTCTGCTTTGCGTCATCTCGGAACTTTCCATCTCGGATCCTGATCTTTAACTTCAGCCTCCTCAGGGACGGCAGGCCGGGTCCACTCAACTGGTACGCTGATCTCACGCTGATCTGACGGAGGATTCTTTATTGCGGGGCAGTCTACGGCACGGAAGAAGCGACTCTAGCCAGCCAGGAGCTTCGCTTAAGAATCAGCCTCCATGCACATACGAGAAGCGGGGAACATACAAAATTTGAGCCAATTGGTAGATTTCGTCAGCCTTACATGAACCCCACATGCACAGAATATATTTATCAACAACAAATCAAGACGGCCTGCATGTCATCACTAGCGGGAATGCCATGTTGTGGGTCGACTTTCACCTTGTGCCTAAACGTGGCAAGGCAGGAAAAAGCCACATGCCTACGCCGCAAATATCTACATGTTGAAGCTGCGCTATGAAGCCTGTCAGATTGACACAGTGTCTCTTCTCACCGACAAATGTTCTTAAGAATAAATTGGACCCGTGGCGTGATTCTGAGTATTGAGCCAAGCTGATCAACCCAGGGGCATCAGTCCATCTACCACTTATGAGTTCTTGCGGTAACTAGTATTTTTGTTAATTACAATTTTCTGCTGGGTGGTGAGAGCAAGGAATAATTAGAGAAACGTGAGGCAAACGTGACAGTAGCGTAAGAGCTAAGCACTCCTCATACATTTAAAAGTGGAGGGCCCAGGAATAGAGCCACTCACGGCGTTGCCTCAGCCTTTACGTGAGCAACAGGGAATAAAAATGAAGAATTCAAGTTTTTATAGTACTCGTCATTGGGATCCTAGCTATGTGTAGCATGCAGGAGATAAAGGAGAAGAGTAGTGACCATTCATCGAGTTATGTGTGTGAGCAATTACGTACTGTGAATCCAAGCGGGAGAGGAAACGTCTTTCTTGCAGTTCGGAAATGGAAATTCTTCAAGGATCAATTGATCATTGCAAATTCACCATAGAAGCTCAAAATTGTGCAAGAGAAATAGAAGTACGTGCTCTTTGTCATGAATGTACCACCATACCAGGATAGCACAATTTAAGCTGTTTGTTCATGACATCGATAATGACCAATAAGTTATGCGATCAAGTAATATCTATATCGCTCTAACAGTTTTAAAGTCGATAGAATTACACAAACGTTCCTTAGAGAGAAGATGCAAAGATGGTTGGTAAATAAGTGATAAAATAATGTACTCAATTGTCTAAAATAAATCATTATACACACCCAAAGCAGGTCCGCCCTCTGGATCGAATTCTCCGTGCAATTCGTCAAGCGCCGCAAAATGCTCAGCATACATCGACCCTCTCTGGTTCTCAGATTCTATTCTTTGCCAATCCCATTCCTCCTCATCTACAATCACACTCTTGGGAGTTTCATCTTCGAACTCTGCTGGATTCACATTTGCACCACCGTCCATTGTGTTCCAACCTCCTGGCTTCTGCGGTAAGAGGCCAGATGCATTCAACACCATCTCTGGATGAATCGTCAACCTCCCCAGCTTCATAACATACTTGGAGATAGCAGTTGCGAAAATACTCTTCTGGATCTCCGCATCAGGGGTATAAGAACTGTTGACCCCCACAGTCGGGGAAGAGCCGCTCATACTCCAGAAACTGGCTCCTGTGTCCAGCGTATGGCCTGAAGGAACAACTGCTCCTGCTTTGACGAAATGAGTCACCACATAGAGCCATTTGCGGTCCCAGCACAGCACTCTCGTCCACATCTCATATTTTTCATAGGGCTTGATCTCTCGCTTGAAATTGCAGTTGACAGCTCCCAGCACGAGGGCGAATCCTCCTTTGGCTTTGGTGCCATCTGGAGCAACTACCATGCCGGGATTGCTACGTAGCTTTGAAACGCCCTCATGTAACAGACAAGAGAGCAGCTGGATGCGGGTTACGTCAAGATCGGTGAAATAGGTGGCGTTGGATTTGTGAAGGTTGTAGTCGCACTCTGTCAGGGGAGAATAAGAGCTACTGATTGTTGGTTGGAAAAGAGCGGGAACAGAGGCCTTGAAGCTGGCTGCCTTGTTATCGAAGTTGCGGGGTATAATGAAGTGTGTGAAGAGGGCGTTGAAAACGCGCATCTAGATTCCAAATTATAAACATTTGTACACACATTGATATTTCGCCTAGGGCGAAATGTCTGAGAGAGATGGGACTCATACATGCCAAACGAAAGGGAGAGTTTTATAATTGGCCAAAACAACCACAAGCGTTATCAACCGTGATAGTCCACCAGGCCCAGTGAAAATTTTAAGAATTGGTACATGAGAATTAATCGCGGTGAGCGCGAGAATTGTGAGAGCCACTATAGCCAATTTTTCAGTTGGGTTCAATGATGCTGCCGTCATGATGCTGTCTGGAGGTGAGTCAAATGGGAAGAAAAATGAATCGGAGGAGGAAGCAATAGAACTGTACCTGAGTGTGATGCTTGGTGAGATTGGGCTTATTATTTCTTGACGCTGAGCCCTGTCGGGGGGTCCCCAGGGGATAGTTGCGGCACAATAATTCTCTGCTTGTTGTCAGACCCATGGCGGCCGTTCTATGGCAGCCGTTTTGAACTGCAAAATAACGTAATGTAACGTGGCTTTTTGTAATTATTTTAATGTCGTAAATTTCGATTTATGCTTTCATAATCACACGACTGATTCTTTTGGTGGGAGAAAGTACGGGACGGATAAGTTCCGAGGCGCTGGTAGCAATGTCAGAGGTTTAATTAGCTGAAGGAAATCTGCCTCCAACAAAATAGAATTTAATTTATTGTAAAAAAATCCGGCAATATTATAAGCTCTAAATTTCGTGTGGCGGCACCCCTACCTTGGTCGGAGTGGAGTTTTGCGTGCCACATGCAAGGGTTCCGGGTCGCCGTCGCGTCAGCTTCAGTTCCTCTTGACGACACCTCGACACCATCTCATCAACTGTCTCTTTTTCATCGTTCAGGACCACTAACAGGAAGGGTCTTCTACATCCCCCCTCTAGTACTACCACTTAGGGCTGACCCTAGCTTTATTGTTTTGCTGCATTCATACATGTGGCAGAAAACACCGACAAGGCACCACCATGGCGGATTCTTCTGAACTGGCACCCAAGTTCGCGCCATTCCTTGGGATGGTGAGACCCCTCTTCCCTTCAATCCACACATTCCTCATGAGGACATCTAACATGTTCAAATACAGGCTGGCATTGGGTTCGCCATGATATTTGGCGGTAATTTAGTTGTCCTGTTCGCGGCGAGCTTTCAATTGACAAATTGTAGTAATGGGCGCAGGTTACGGGACCTTTAGGTCAGGGGCGGCAATTGCTGGTATCGGTCCTGAACGACCAGATCTGGTGATGAAGGTCTGCATTTCGTCGATTCGACTATAGTATCTGTTTCTCAGACTGACCTCGTATCTCCTAGTCCCTCATTCCCATCATTATGGCTGGTATCATCGCCGTCTACTCTCTCGTTGTGTCCGTCTTGATAGCGGGAGACATGGCACCCCCTCCAAAACAACACTACTCACTCTTCAAGTGCGGTCCCCAGCATATATTCATTCCGATGATCTTACTGACATCTGTTTCCCAGTGGTTGTTTGCACCTCGCAGCGGGCCTAATCGTAGGACTGACCGGGCTAGCGGCTGGATACGCGGTGGGAGTTATTGGTGATTACGGCGTTCGCGCATTTGTACGACAGTCGCGAGTTTTCATGCCGCTCGTTTTGATGTTGATTTTTGGGGAGGTTCTGGGTTTATACGGGTATGATTATCGCAATCAAAATTGAAGTCGCTATACTAATCAATTGAACCAGGTTGATTGTTGCTTTAATATTGAACACCAGCGCCAAAGTGTGATAGTATGCAGAGTCTTCAAAATACAACTTTAAATTTCAAGACATACTGGGCATTCATTGAAAGGGTTCCAGGAGCTTGGGAGGTAACACGCCCATCCTTGGGTTCCTTTCACGTCTAATAACCTCTTCAAGCGTTGACAAAATCCTGATACCAGCGCGAAACAGGGTGGGAGGGGGAGAGGTATTCCAACAGCCATGGTGATATGGTTGAGAAGATTGGTTGCAATGTCCTTGTTGCCCATTCACATTTTATTCGGGCAGGTATGGAGCAGATCATCACTTTAATTAGAATACCATCACCCAAACCCCCAATCAGATCTTTACTCCTTAAGTGAATAAGCAAGTAGACTTTCAAGTCTTCTGATTCTTCATTCGTCATCACCACGGTTAAGCCGAGACCTTTGACAAGGAAGGACCTCTTTAAGGCTATGTATAGTATGGCCCAGTATAAAGACATCCTCACTCCCTCTACCAGCTGCTCTGCCTTCAATTATATATTCATCTACCGCCCCCTCTCGTCCCAAGCTAGAACAGCATGATATATCTTGATCAGGTTTCCTGATGTACTAAGTAGCTTGACAACAGTGATCAATGGAAAATTCCGGACACTCTCTAAGTCAAGAACATGTATGACTCGGTGCTATGACAGTAGGTGGTGTTCAAGGGGCTTATATAATGCCAGTATGGAGATGCCTTATTATCACCTAAGATACCAAAGAGACTACCTATATACAGAAACAGCTTGACAAATGAAACATAATGTAGTGGAACATCAACGCAAACGGAACTGCACCATTGGCCCATCCTTTGAGCTTGTAATGTGATCCCTCATTTGATACTCAAATGGATTCCTCCTCCCCAACTCCGCCGCAAGATTACCTCCACCCACCTTACCTGCTGCCCCCTCCGCAACCCTAAAGTCCAAGGTATACAGAACTCTCGCCATCGTCAACATAATTTCCACAATTGCCAAACCCTTACCCACGCAGCCTCTCGGGCCAAACGAAAATGGTGTGTAGGCCGCCTGTGCAGCATCAACCTGCTCGCGAGTCACGTCTTTGTCAACTATCCAGCGCTCTGGACGAAACCTAAAGGGATCTGGGAAGTAATCTGGGTTGTGGTGAATACTGTAGATTCCCGTGCCGACCTCACAACCGGCTGGGATATATTCCCCTCCAACAGTGAGCCCTCCCTGTCCGACTTCACGGAAAAGGGAGCCGCCAACTGGGGGCGACATGCGCATAGATTCATCGAGACAAGCTCTCAGATAGACGCAGGAAGTGAGGTCCTTACCGAGAACAATCTCGTCGACGGACGAGAAGGTGCTGCGGACTTCTTGACACACCTTGTAGTAGGCATATGGGTAGCGGGTGAGGTAGAAGAACATTCCTGCAAGGGTAGTAGAGGAGGTATCAGACCCTGGTTTGGATGGTCAGTCTCTAAATTTTACATTTGAAAGTGGTTTTGGGGGTGGACAAACCAGCAACGATCAAAGTCGTACTCTCGGCTCCAATTTCTTGCATCTCAAGACGTTTTCCTGTCTCTGGATCTTTGGCAGAAGCAAGGGAGGCGAAGATGTCGCGATGAGTAGGAGTGGTCGCCTTCACCCGTTCATAGACAATCTTAGTGATGAAGCGGATGAATTTATTTCGTTCTTTGATGGCTTCCGGGAACATCCATCGGTCGATCTTGCCGATTACTAGTTGAGGAGCGTAGAGAAGAACGCTGGTGCGGACGTTGGAGCCTTCGATGGCATCCACAACATAGCGATGCTTTGGGGAGCCGAGGAGGTCATATTTAAGACTAAATACAATATCAACCATTATGTCGAAAGCGACAAAGTTGCCTGTGAAGATGTCAGTCGAGTGTACCTTCAAGTTTTGCAAGTAGAGAATTGCTTACACCACGATGACATATTCCGTGTCGGTGTCCATTCTCCAGGAGACGTTATCGATTGTTGACTTTTCTCATTCTTATTGAAGTTTGCGTCGCCTTCTTGTAGCCGTTGGCAGAACTTGTTTGCGTGGGCAATGATGAGTGGCTCGTAAGTTCTGAGAGAACCATCTGATAGTCCTTGGCTCATGATACGGCGCCTTCGAGCGGCTTCCTTCTTGTTGCGTAATGTTAAGGTGTTGGGAGCTCGATGGACCAACGCTTCGTAGGCTTTGCATTTTATGGTGTTCTTGCCGTTGGCATAGATGTCTACGGAGAATTAATATGGTTCATATTGGAGCAGAGATTTTGACGAACCTCGCATTCCAGTCGACGTGTTAATTAATAAACGGTTGGGGCCGTATCGAACAATGTCTCCTGAGAAATCGCAACGTCGTTAGCACTCGGATTTGCATGGTAAAGGTAATTGGTTTACAACTCACCATATTTCAGGTGGCATCTCCACATATCAATATGAAGATCTCCTTTCCAGGCATGGTATGCTGCATATGCATTTGTGAATCTTGCAAGAAATGGACCTGGATATTTGGCAAGAGGATGTGATGATGCCCAGAAAGCACAGTATAGAAGACCCTTCATCCTAGAATCAGTTACTGCACCCCGATTCTTTTGGACTCTGTGTACTTACACCAACGACACCAACACCAAGTACAAGTTCGTACCACACGATAATGAGAGCAATGGCAATGTTAAGCAGCTCCATTTTGAAATAGATTTCTTTTACCAAACCTTGAAAAGACGGAATGGAAAAGTTGAGAAAGTTGAATGGGGCAGTGATAGATTTGTATTTACTCTATATAAACGGAATAGACATCCAAAACCATGCTGTCTGTGCTTTTCTTCCCTCGCCGCAGCCGTAATCCAAAACAACAACTTTCTCAGTTCTCCTCTTCGGTTATTTTTCAGTAGTCATGCTACGATGTAGCTAGCAAATTGCACCATTATCATGTAAGGTCCACACATGCCTGCGGCCGAGCCAGTCACCGCTAACTTGAGGTTATTCTTAATTAGGCAGTTCATGAAAGGCCCACCATCAGTAAACGAGATGGGTGAGTCGCAGTTGTACGACACCATAGTATTCTCTGCCTGGGGGGCCCTACAAAGGAACTGACGTGATACCCTACCTAGTATTACTTCGAAGTAGAACTTGCATGGGAAAATGCGGCGTAGAAAATAGAGACCACCCCACCTCCTTTTACCACCTGGGTTCTCTTTGGAGCGGTCGGTCGGGCCACGAGTTGTACGGTAGGAACCCCGTCACTTGCTTTATACCACGGTATATTAAAGTGGGTATTGTCAAGAAACTACCGCGCGGTTTTCACGCTTCAGCCACAAGAACCCCTGGGGTACGATGCCACGGTATCGATCAGGAACCCGGCCCTTTTAAACATGCCTGCTAATTCCATTCAACTCCCTCGTGGGCGTCAGATGCATTCTACTGGTCGTGCCTAGTGATTGGTAAGATTGCAATAGATTTCTAGAGTGCTTCTATTTATTCTCGCCCGAAAGTTAAATGTGCCTTAGGGTGTATGTGGAGGTACAGCGGTTAAGCATTGTGTTCAGGGATTCCAGGTTACGCTACTTTGGTAGAAAACGAATGAGTTGAGTTTGTTCGATATGGCTGGTATGGAACAAATGCTTAGGGTCCAGGTAGCCTCAATCAACAACGGCCATGGTGATGTTTGGTGGACCTGTACGAGCTATTTTAATACCGGGGAGCTGACAACCTGCTGTGGTTACAGCACCCTCTGCTTACGGGGGTGCTTCGTAAAGCTCTGCGGCTGCAAGCCTTCCAACGATCAAAAAATGCGGATCGCGGGGCACAGCTGCGAGGCACAGATTCGCAAGACCTAGCGACAGTCTCGAACTGGAACTCATTAGTAAATCCTATATGACCAGCAGCTTGCTGTTGGTGGACGCGTGAATTGGACGTTGAAATCTTTCTTTTCTCCGACTCAAATTGGGCTATCACACCATAACATCACAAATAAAAGAAATGGCATTTAGTGCACCTCCTCGGGAGCGTGGCTCCTCAGCGACCACCCCTCCAACTGGTTCAGCCTTGACTGCTGCCACCGCAGATGAAGACTGGACAAAAATAACGGACCAGGCTTCCAGGAAGAAAATCCAAAATCGTTTGGCGCAGAGGAATTATCGTAAGTTTCAGTATAATAACACACCAGATGTACATCGAATCCGGGTTTGGAGAGAACTTCGAGAGTCACAGGGAGCTAACACTTTCCTAGGATCGAGCCTAAAGAGGCGAATCGAGGAGCTCGAAAGACAGGAGGCACTGGCAGATGCATCTCATGAGAGAAATCAGGATAGTTCACGGGGCCAGGGGCAATTTGGTCATAACGATTATGGCGGAGATGACGCTAGCAACAGCAGCGGCAGTGACAGGAATCTACCATCGCGAACGCCATCTTCGAACGGCATGGCTGCCCCAAGTCCCCCATATTCGAATAATTCACAGGGACAAGCGCAGGTTCCCGCAAACTACTATATCCCTAGCTCCCAAGTGGAGCATAGCATGAAGTTTCCCCAGCAATATGTTGATCAACACACTCCATATTCTGATATGAACCACTCTATGTTTCCTCCAGCGCTTGCTGGAGTAAATTATCATACTCTTCCAGTTATGTCGGGGCACATGAATCGGTACCACGGACACTTCCTGCCGAATTCGCAAGACAAGCTGCCTTCGTCAAGACAGGAAGGGCTTTTTGATGCATCCTCTTCAAACAAAATACCACCACCACGTAAGCACCCGCTGTAAAATTAGCAAAATATACAGACATACTAATTGATCAGAAAATCCCGCAGAAAGAAGATGTGCGCCAAATACTCAAAACACACAATCTAATCACAATTCAATTCGAGATCCATTTCGCATTCCCTCTGAGGATATTTGGGATACTGATGTTGATGCCATGTTTCACGAGCAATCACCTCCCCCCCCCTTGTCGTCGGGGCCAACATCGGGCGGCTCGCGGGCCGGGGCGGGAGCCGGAGCAAGTACTGCAATGGAGAATATGTTTCCTGCTTCTTCGTACCCTTTAACTCCCCAGTCAGCTTTTACCCCAAACTTACCCCATGCCCAAGCTCCAGAGGTCAACAATAGAAAACCCGACAACTATAGCAAACCTGGCATCGTACACATGACTTCAACGCCGGCCACCACCCCACTCCTGCATCCGCTACGAGAAGATGACTTGGAACCAATACTGGGAAATCCGTCTCCGTCCCTGCCCCCTCGACCAGAAAACGCCAGTCTGGATGATCGCTTCGACTACATACTCGAATGTGTGCGAATGATTGGGTTTGACAGTTTTGACTCGATGGTGTCTGCTTATTACACCGCCGAGTTCAAAGAGAGTTCTTTAGCATCTAACGTTCGAAAAGTCAGCCGCAATCGTCGATTACCGGGTGTTCTGTCTGACTTACGAGAGAGTACCAAGACGTGGACACCTTGGGAAATGCAAGGATACAGGGACGAAATTATCAAGTCCTCGGAGGAGATCCTCATTCAGGAAAAGCGCAATTTTGTCAACAACAAACAGTCTATCAGTATCATTCCTGACTTGAGAAATCGACGCGAAGGTTCCTCTGATATGCTTACGCTAGTGAAATCAACACCGAGTGACCCAAATGGGAGGGCTGTCTCCCAATCTATCATCGCGGCGACGAAAGTCTTTCAGAACGAGGTTAGTTTCAATCCCTTCAATCAAAGCAAGAAATATGTCTCTCTTTTAGCATCCACTAACGATTTCGCTTGGAGTAGATGCCAAATCTTTGGGCACTTGTGACGGCTCTCACAACAGATAATATAATAACGCGGCAGCGAGATCAATCACAAGTTGTACTCGCGATCATATCACTTTTAACACTTTCCGGCAGATTACCACACGACCAATTAGAAGCCTGGATAAGGCGCTGTTTAGCGACGTATAGTAATCGCTAAGTGAGTAGGATGATTTTCTTTATAAAAAAATTGGCGTCCTAAATGCGACCTTGTTGCTTCTGGAGGAATACAGCCAATTTGTGGCCGTCGATGGAGGATCGGGCGCCTCGTGAGGAATCCTGAAGAACCTTGAATAGGAAATCTTCTTGTGCCAACGAGAATGAAATGTTAGAATCAAGGATGGAAATCTGGAGTATGGAACGGCCTCCCGGTGGAAGAGCATGAGATGATATTCTCGCTTTCAGGTAGGCGATAAAAGCATTTGCTCTCACGAGCTCCCCGTCGGCTGGCGGGGATGAAAGGGGGCGGTGCACGTGAACATTGGGGAATCGCATCAATATACCCTTGCAATGAATAGAACCCAGGTAGAAATGAGATAGACAAAAGTAATATAAATAATTATTAGTTCGGGTAAGCTCTCAAAACGACTAGTTACTCTTTAGCTGGCTGACCTCGAAGTTTTATGTAATGACCTATCCATGTGTATGAGCTACTTTGATCCCCTGGGCGCGTTGGGCGAGCTTACTAAGAGTCTTATCCCAGGAATTGTTGCTTGGTGCTGTAGGGTTTGTTTTACATTCTTGTAGCTCTATATGCTGCAAACATAAATGAAACCTGAACTCCAAGACTCGCAACATGCTACATCGTGAAAGATCCGGTTCACTCCTCCGCAACTACCCGCACATTTCAAAATCCATTATCTGATCACCATGAATGCAGTTGTTTTTAAAGGTCCCCGGAAAGTTGCTGTTGAGCAGCGACCGGTTCCTGAAATTCAAGGTCCGAAAGATGTCATTATTCACGTACAATACACAGCACTCTGTGGGAGGTAGATAACTTGCTCATGTTTAGATTTCCTTTCACTCACCACGTCTAGTGACCTGCATCTTTTTCGTGGGGTTGAACCGTGCGAACCCGGCACCATTCTTGGCCATGAATTCTGCGGAAATATCTTGTCCGTAGGCTCCGAAGTAACAAATTTCGCCGTGGGAGACCTTGTTGTATCCCCTTTCACCGTCAGCTGGTAATTTACACACCAATCCTTCCTGTTGCCTCTTTATGAGGAGTTTGTAAAGCTTGGGCTAATTGTATTCTAGCCAGACATGTTTTTACTGCAAGAACGGGTATTCAAGTAGATGCACAGAATGTCGTGTTTTTGGAACACAGCAACTTGATGGTGCTATGTCGCAGTACGTACGAGTTCCCATGGCTGACACGACGATTATGCGGGCTCCAGAAGGTATTGAGCCCAAAAGATTGGTTCTCATGGCAGATATGCTACCAACAGGTGTAAGTATCTCTTTGAACTCCTACCCTTGTTTTCATTTCTTGGGCATCCAAACAAAAAACCCCCGTCAGAGTTACACTTACGCATCTATGCCGTCAGTACTTCGCCGCATCTTCAGCCTTCTCTCTCTTGCCCTCCCCAGATCACATCAAAACCAGTACTGTTGTAGTAATAGGCTGTGGCCCTGTCGGCCTCTGTGCCATCGTCGCAGCGCTCGCACGCCACCCTGTGCAAGTTTTCGCCATCGATGCAGTCCAGTCACGTTTAGCGACTGCAGCGAAGTTGGGGGCGACTCCTCTTTGTCTTGACACAGGAGTTGAGAACATTCAAGCCGTGATCAAAGAGGCTACCGAGGGACGAGGTGCCGATGTTGCAATAGAAATGGTGGGAAAGCGGGAGGCGTTGAGAATGGCGTTTGAAGTGCTGAGACCTTGGGGCGTGTTGGTTTCTGCGGGGGTGCATGTCGGGGATTACCCATGGACGTTGAGTGAAGGTATGTGGCTTATTAATTTGTTTATTCCTACGCCGTCCTTCCTCTTTGAGCATGAGTCAATTGTATGGGCTGTAAGACTGACACTTCTTTCTATTTAGCATATGACAAAAATCTGCGTATGCAGATGGGTCGATGTCCAGTCCGCACCTTGTTCCCTGCTGCTTTAGATTTGCTTCGGAATACGCCGCAGCTAGTGGACGTGCTCAAAATGGAGGTGCTTCCATTGAGTGATGCGGTCGATGCTTTTGCACGGTTTGAGCGGATGGAGGTACAGAAAGTCATTTTTGATGCCCAGAAATGAGGAGAGAATTCGAAAATACTCGGTCTCTGTGCTGTTATTTTAAATTTACAATTATCCTCAACTTCTGGTTGGATTTATTATAAACACTACTAGATTTCTCCTGATATATTTGGTTTGTGTTTGTCTTTAGGACTCCAAATATTTCCGAGGATACCTTTCCAAAAAAACACATTTACGCTAGGAAGGAAGCCTCGCAGTGAAGAATAAATACAAGATTTACTTTGTTTCTATTTCCCAGAACCGTGATAACATTTCCCATTGAGATTTGGTTTAATTATTTGAAGTGGCAGCTGTTTCCAGGCCAATGCTTAATGTATAAAATCAGAAATCAAAGTCAGAAGTTCACAAGCAAATTATATCTATACACACTAAGCGAAGTTTTTACCCTGGTGATTAAAATTCTCGAGCTGATACAAAAGTCTAATCAAACAAACTTTCAACCTACGATACAAATCCAACTCCTTGATATATACGCATCACCCAGACTTAGAATCTCCAAACATACGACTCTCTCCAATATCACATACATCAAACATGCCTGTTGCAGGTAGCTTACTCCCCTCCATCGCCTCTTTTAGCAACCTTGGTGGCTCGTCCACGTCCTCCTGTCCCATAATCCACGTTCCCCAGTGCATCCCCAAAGCAGCCTCACATTTTGTCGCCTTGAAAATCTCAACTGCATCCCAGGGGCTCGCATGAATATGGCTCGATATGAATCTCGGATCGTACGCCCCAATCGGCAGGAGGCCGAGCGTAAACGGCCCCCGAAGATTTCCGATCTGTGCAAAGCTCGGGTTGACTGGTAGGTGGGCGTATTGGGGCGAGGGGTCCGGATTCGGGGGAGCTTCTGGGTCCGGAATAGATCGGTAGCCGGTATCACCGCCGAAGTAGACGGAGGATTTGATACCTGAGCTAGACGTTGAGGCCACTGAAAAGGATGCCCAGAGCGTCTGATCGGTGTTGAAAAGGGTGCGACCAGTGGAGTGTTGCGCTGGGAGGCAACTGATGCGACCCTTGATTGTGAAGGGTTTGGAGGAATCGGGTGTGCGCTCTTGAGAGAGGGGGATGGTGAAGTCAACGTCTTCCCACCAATCCATCTCTGTCACATTCTTGATACCGCACCCTTTGAACCATTCTTTGTTGCCCAGTGGCACAAAGAAATGCACATTAGGGTGTCTCTTATGAATCTCTGTAATCGTGGGATGACTTAACTGTGTGGTAATCAAAATCCATTCTTTTGAGAGACTCTCACATAGGGGTTATACGTACATGATCGTAATGGTTATGGGATATAACAACTGCATCGATTATGGGGATATCTGCAATCTTGCAAGGCATCTTGGTGAAGCGTTTAGGACCTACGAAAGACAGGGGCGAGCATCGTTCGGTGAAAACAGGATCGAAGATAACGCGAAGTCCAGAAGGAAATTCCGTCAAGAAGCAGGCATGCCCAAGCCAAGTTGCACGGAGTTCTGCGCTTTGTTCGTGGCCTTTTAAAAATTTAGGTGTCACAACTGGTAGCTATATTTTTCTCCATGTCAACCAATATTCCTGACCAGGTATCATGTTCAGGTTCAAAGCTTACAGATGTAGTGACTTTTCCTCGCCTGGAATATTTATTCATGTCAATCAAGGTCCCATGATATTGGAGTTGCTATTCAGTAGCATGGTGTAGACTCACGTTAACCATGTATTTCCCCAAGAGTGCCTGTGGTTAACCTCAAAGTCAGCGAGGCTCTGTATTTGCTTTGTTCCGATTCATGAATTGAGAATGACAAACTCACGTCTTCAGATATTTTGAGAGGTCTGCTGAAGTAGGAACCACACAACTCGGCCACGGATTTGTGAAACCTGCTTTCCCTCCTTTACCATGATGTGCTTTTTTATCAGTGTCCTGCGGCACTGGACCTGTTACTTTGACAACCTCAACTTCACTGCCTGGGTTTTCAAAAGTCATTTTAAAATGCCCTCTTCAAAAAATGGGGTACGGTGGCAAAGGTGTAGTGTAGATTCACTCTGTATTCATGGAATTATTATGAACGCTTTTTTCCTCACGAGGCTAGATACTGCTATCAATGAAGGCCGCGAAATCCTTGGCAAGGTAACAGCCTTGCGCCTTGCACCAGCGCCTTGCAGCTACCTGGTGTGAATAGCCGCGTAGATCCTTCGTACATTCTCATCTTGCAGCAGAGTCAGAATCTTCTGGGGGATTTAATCCTAGCCTAGGGGACATGAATCACCCCCTGTCCACGAAAACCCTAGTGGTACAGTACAGTAAGCCAAATCCCTGCGTCAAATTTATAGGTAATGACCTTATTTTGGTATCTCTATGTAAACTTTTATTTTCACAAGACTAGCAATCGAGTCATAATTTGTGTCCCTTCATGAAAAATAGAACCTTATTTTACGGGCATTCTTGGGCCCCGGTCATGTGATAATAGTGCTGGTTTTTTTGTTGACAAAAATTACCCCAAATGGTCAAATGTGTTTATAATCCTAGATACAAATTTGATAAAAAGGAATTATGTAATTGATCATCACGATTATGAGTCGATCCAAACCAGCTTCAGTCTTATTCTCCTGTGGGTGAGGTTGCGTGAGCGGGATTCTCATCTAAAATGTCGAGGATTCTCCGGATAGAATATGCTTTAGTAGTGAAAAAGTAATAGGAGTTGATGAGTTTCATTGGTCAGTAGCTCATATATTTTTGAATAAACATAAATCTAGAGCAAGCATGATTATATGTCTAGAGTATTATGGACTCATGTTTTTTTACAACCCCGATTTCTCTAGAACAGGTATTCCCGTAAACTAATTTATGATGATATGCATTCCTATTTAGTCGTGCCCTTGCCATCACCAAGATGTTAGACAAGTAAGAGTCAGAAATCGAATAATGAAGTTCGGACTAGGTAAAGGTAGCGGCCAAATTCCACGAGGTACTGGCAAAGACTCTGTAGTTCTGTTGGCCGACTAGATATAAAAGCGTGCATTCACTCTGTGACTTTCTGTCTAATTTTAACACCCAAACTTGACTCAAATTCCTTTCAACCCATTTAAACATTTTGCAATCATGGGCGTTCCTTTACTTGACGCATCTAAATTCAATGGGGGGCCAGAGGATCGAAAGCAATACTCCCAAGAGCTATTAGGAAGTTTGACAGATTGCGGGTTTGTACGACTCGTTAACCATGGTGTCTCCGACCAGATGGTGGAAGACATATTTGCGTGGGTATGTTCTCCTTTAAATGGAATTGAGATATCTTTTTATCTAAAATCAGATTTAGGGTGAAAAGTTATTCGCACTTCCACTCCGAGAGAAACTGGAATTTGAGCATCCCACTTCTCCAGTACCACAGCGCGGCTATAGTCGTATTGGTGCCGAAAAGACATCAACATTATACGGGAAAATGATGAAAGTAGACGTTAGAGAGGACTTGAAAGATGCCAGAGTAATCTCTTTCCTTTCGATCGAAACATCATATTTACTAATGCTCGTATCAGGAGCACTTTGACTGCGGTGCGCCATTGGATACAGAATTTCCGAACAGATGGCCTAGCGAGTCGCAGTTGCCAGGATTCCGTAAGTTCATGGAATCTTACTTCAACACCCTCGAAAGCGTTAGCTTGAACATCCTCAAAGCTCTCGAAGAAGCCTTAGGCTTGCCGGCCAGCTTCTTCTGTGATCAGATAACACACGCCAACAATGCAAGCGAGCTTCGACTCAACCACTATCCACCCATCACAATGGAAGAAATGCTCGAGGGGAGTGTTAACAGGATTTGGCCTCATTTTGACCTGGGCGTTATCACCCTTTTGTTCGCATCAAATGTAGGAGGACTTGAGATCGGAGATCGCAAGAATCCAGGGTCATTCATCCCAGTAGAACCTCAATCGCAAACCGAAATGATTGTCAACATCAGCGAAACACTTCAACGCTGGACCAATGACAGACTGCCTGCTGGCCTCCATCAGGTCACCTTTCCACGGAGCTTGAGGGAGAACGGACAAGAGGTTATCCCACGCCGCTACAGTGTTGCATATCTTTGCAAAGCAGATCGGAATGCTTCTGTTGGAGCAGCTGCTCCCTTTGTTAGTGAAGGGAAAACGAAATATGAAGATGTGACGGCCTTAGAGTATCATAAGCAGAGGTTGACAACAGCTTATTAGCTTGTCAGAATTTGAGAGTTCTCATTGTAAAGCAGACCTTGTTCGTTTTTTGATACTTGCTTTTGGAATTGTATGTATGTAGAAAGCATTGTTTTATAACCTTATGAACAACTTTCACCCCAGAAATAAAAGCATTTGGTCCCGAAGTAATTTTGGTTTTGGAAGGAGATATTTCCGTGTAGGTCAACGTGACAATTAAAATAAAAGATGATTTTAAATTTTGTTTCCTGAGTGAATGACACATTGAGTAATGGCGCTTGTGTAATGAATAGAGACAATTCTCAATTGTAATGTTGATAGATATATCATACGCCGATTATATGTTTAATTTTGTTTGAATTGCATCAAGTCCTACAGTGCTAAATCCGGGCAAGACGAAGTATGGTAGTTAAACGGTAGGTTTCGGTTCGCACAAAGTCATGATTCAGAATGGAATAGTGTTCAACTCTACTTAATCAAAGAGCTAAGAGCTTATCGAATTATCCGCTTTATACTTGTGGTTTTCCTTTGAATCGCTTACCACTGAGCCAAAACACCCCAGTCTCATTGATATCAGACACAGTAAATCTCAGATATTGAAATTACAACGGCCATTTTTGTAAAGAACCCCCTTCTAGACCAAGTAACAAAATACAAAGAAGTATTACATCCCACCACGAAAGTCTATCACGAGGTGTTCAAAATGCGTAGAGTAGCACCGCTACCCTCTCAAAAATGTTCCCCCTCACCTCATTTCAGTCCCCATCGGCCTCGTTGGCTGATATCCTGTCGAGTCGATTGAGTTGATTTGAACGTGATCCAACTCCAGCTGCATTTGCGCCAGTTCGCAGGGGGTGCAACAAGCAGCCACCAAAAGCGAATTTACAAAGCTGCCCTCGAGATCTACAGAAGAACATCATGTCAGTCTTTTCCGAGTACAGGGTCAACAAGTCAAATTAGGTTCCGCGTACTGTACTTCTGCCTCAATTGTTCTCGGTCCATGATTTGAAGGGCCCAGCCGCAACCACCACAAAGCATGAGGCCTACCCACCCCATACACCAGCCATTGCATGAAGAATAATGGTCATTACTTCCAGTCTCAAGTCTGTAATGATTACGACCGGAAATGTAGCACCCGCAGAAACAACTCTTCATACCTAGTCATCATGTGAGTATGGTGCTTTTGGGCTGTTTTCGGGTGCCAACTTACACAAGCCACAAGACGAGAACCATGATGAGAACAAGCCTTGTTTATAACCACGGACTGACATGTTGAAAGGTGGCTGTGGAGGTGCAAATCAAAATATTCAAGCTGATTATCGATAAGCCTCGTCTCTTCGAAAGGAGAAAATCACCTTGGAGACCTCGAGCAGTAAAGATGAAAATGTGTGGGAGTGCATACAAAAAGATATTCCAATTCGAAGCAACGCGAGGCCACAGCAGGTATAGGCTGCGGAATGGGCTCAGCCTCCCCAGTCAGGTCATTGTCCAACCTGAGACATATATTGGGCATTCAATTACAAAATATCATTGTTATTTTTACAAAGCCTGAAGCTGTACAGAGGAAATTATGAAATTTTGAATAACCATAGTAAGGCACAGCAGGGTCGTGAGTGCATGCATGGGAGCGATGACCGGCGCAGCATTGTGTTCAAGCGTGATATAATGGCCGTTATGGAGTTATTACGTACAGTCATCACAATCGTAACTTTAGGCATTTCTTCCTTGGCAGCTAGACTAAGTGGCCTGGCGAATAATTCCACCAAATCCTTCTCAGCAATCCCTGCAGCAAATTTTAGTTTAACCGATGTATGAAACGCCACCCGGCTGGCTTAGTGTATGAAAAATCTCACTCAAAATTGGGCCAATTGTGGATCATGTCATTATATTATTTCAACCAGATTCGCGACGTACTGGGATTGTCATCCGATATTCGAGGTATTAGCTACACTGGGATATTCTTATTACCCCGTTTTGACAGTTTGACCCATATCCCACTTACCATCAAAGCGGCAACACGCGAACCAAAAAATTTAGTCAAATATTTTTTAGGAATGGTTAACAGAAGCTTATGTGGTATTTTTAATGCAACATACCAACGACCAAGATAAGGGGATAGTAAGAATAGGTGGGTCTAACAGGGAAGGTGAAAGTCACTGAATAGATCGTCAACATAGGGTTGGAATCCTCTCGATGCCACCCCTGACCCCCTTCACATAATGAAGAAAATAAAACTAGCTTTTGGTTAGAATAATATGATCAAACGGGCAAATTACTCAGGAAGGGAGAGTAAGGAGGTAAGGAGATCCACAGACGAATCGATAGGAGCGGTTCTTATGTTATCGGTACCAGCGGAGATGTATCAATTGGAATTTGTTCGAGTAGGATAGATTCAGACTTCAGCAATTTCAGAAACAATCCAAAGATGGAGTTACTGTGTTGACAATAAACCTTGATCTACTCAATTCTAAACGATCTGTTCATTCTTGCTGTTCATTGTAAATTTGTATGGTCTCTGATATGACAGGTTCTGTGAGTCCTTCATTCATGATTTAACACGACTGTGCCTTGACTCATTAGAATGCCCGGACTGTGCATGTCACTTCTGACATAAGAAGTTTAATTGCAGAAGGCTAGATCAGCCTGCATTAAACGACATGGTGACCACGAGAAAATTCCTCGAAATGCAGGTGATTCCCACGCCTTTCCCCTGGAAATAGAGCAGCTTCCCTCACTTCGATTCGTTTTCCATGCATATCCGTCCCGATTGCCAGAGTCGAAGTACCCCATACTTCCAAGTACTCGGTACTGCATCTTTTTAACCCTAACGATCAATGTATTGAGGTTTTATGATCCTTGTGGTCTTTCGTTGTGTTGCTGGGACTTCTAGTTCGGAATATTGTCTTTTCAAGTCGTCACCATGGATCCAAATACCCAGCAAGAGCTGGCCTACATTTTGTTGATTGAGTTAATGTCGTAAGTCAATCAAATGAACAATTTTCATGCCGACTTTCCTAACCTCATCATTCTAGATATCAATTTTGCTCGCCGGTGAGATGGTAAGTCGAGTCCTGAAGAGCCTCGCCAAGCGACCCCTATCCGCGTATTTACTTCGCACATATTGAACATAAAAAGTCCAAGAAAATGAAGCTGATAACTTTAATTCTAGGATTGAGACCCAGGATGTCATTCTCGATGATTTGAATGCCGAAAGGGTGATTGAAATTGGCCCCTCCAATACACTGACGGCGATGTCAAAGAGAACTGTCGATTCGAAATATGCTTTTCGAGATAGTGCCCGTGGAATTCGGCGTCAGCTCTTGTGTTCAAAGTCTAATTCAAACGAGATTTATTATATTCGGGACCCAATAGAGGCTGAGATTTCGAAAGAACCCACCAAGAATGTAGAACCCACCCCGACGCATACCATTCCTTTGGGTATGAGCACGCCACCACTATCGCAACCACAGCAAATTTTGCCCATACAGCAGCGCCCTCCACAACTTGAAGACACTTCCATTACTGCCACTGAGATTGTCAGATCAATAATCGCTATTGCGCTGAAGAAGCCTGCTGCCGAAATATCTTTCTCGAGTTCGATAAAAGTCCTCACTTCTGGTAAGCAACCATCCAAAGAGAATTCTTTGATTTTGATTACAACTTGTTAATTGTGGTCCCAAAATAGGACGCTCCGCACTACAAAATGAGATTATTGGAGATCTTATGAAGGAATTCACCACTATCCCTGCCGGTGCAGAAGACCTAACACTTGATGCACTGAGTTCTGAGATTCAAGCCACATTTGATGGAAACTTGGGCAAACATTCTCAAACCATGGTTGCACGTATGGTTTCTGCGAAGATGTTCGGTGGATCCAGTACCTCAGCTGTAAGAAGCTACATGGAAAATCAGTGGGGCCTTCAATCTGGGCGACAGGATTCAGTTCTCGTCTTAGCATTATCTCTGCAACCCACAGCCCGTTTCCCTTCAAAGCTTGAGATGGAAACATTTTTGGACGATACTGTTAAAGTGTATTTCCAATCTTCTGGTCTGGTGATACCCACAGCCAGTTCGACAGCCAACCAAAATTCAAATGGAGCATCTGCTATGGACCCCGCGGCTTACAAGGAGTTGACGAAAACTCATTCACACTTCGTCGAAAAAATCCATAAAGCTTCTTATCAGTCACAGGAAGGCTCTCGAACCAATCAAAAGCTGCTCGATGATTCGATCGCAAAAGTTAGCGAGTTACGGGAGGAGCTTGACATATGGAATGATGAGCATGGGGAAACCTATGGGCAAGGAATTCGCCCAATTTTCAAACCGATTAAAATGAGAATGTACGATTCTTCCTGGAACTGGGGAATGCAGGAGGCACTTTCGATATTCTACGACTTAAAGAGAAACAGAATTCGTGATTCTGATCATGTGCTGATTCGTCGCAAGTTGCAAGTCACCAACCGTGCTACCAAGGTGTTGATTGATGCTTTACGTTACCTACTATTTGGCCTTCGAACGGAAAATTCCGATTGCAGATTTGCGAGAGCAACACTCGAGCTGCTGATCAAAGAATGTCAATCGGCTCTGAATCAGCCTCCTGTTGCTAAAAACCTTCTACCCCCAACGGCTCCGAGAACGAAGGTTGACGAGAATGGTCAAATTTCGTCTTTTGAAATTCCGAGAATAGAAGGCGGGTGGTACTTGTCTAAAAGCTCTAGTTACCCCTCCCTAGAGCAATTTCCACCATCAAATGATGATATTCAATTAGAGTTCAAATCAGGTGTTGGAGGATATCCCGACCAGAGCATCTCATTTCCAAAAACACCAAAGAAAATCAATATTTCCGATGATGGAACAGACCACAAGATACTTCCAGGTATGTTGGTTGGGGAAAGTTATATTATTAGCGGATCCACGAAAGTCGCCAACAGTGACACATCGGGGAGCTCTAACGGGTCTACGACTGGAGACTCATCCCACACCAGCGTCAGTTGGAAAAGTGAAGGGACACCCGTTGTGTTCCTCCGCCGAAAGGAAAGGAATGGTTGGCAGTATGCCGACGATTGGAGTAGCCTTTATCTGGAAACTCTCGAGTCCGCCAGTTTGCAGGGCCTTTCATTCGCGAACAAGAATGTTCTGGTGACTGGGGCTGGAGAAGGTTCAATCGGTGCAAAAGTACTCGAAGGGTTGCTGGCAGGTGGGGCAAGAGTTGTTGTTACAACAAGTTCATACTCGTCCGAGGTTCTGAAAGGCTATCAGAGCATCTACTCCGAGCATGGTGCCCGAGGGTCCCAATTAGTTGTCGTCCCATTTAACCAAGCCAGTCAGAGAGACATCGTCAACTTGATTGCTTATATCTACGATTCGAAGTCCGGATTAGGATGGGACTTGGACCACATCATTCCTTTCGCTGCAATCTCGGAGAATGGCCGCGAAGTCGATAATCTTGACTCCAAATCGGAACTTGCTCACCGCCTCATGCTTACAAATACTTTGAGACTGTTAGGTGCTGTCAAGAAGGAAAAGGCGGCCTTGGGCATTACGTGTCGGCCAGCGCAAGCAATCCTTCCACTATCCGCAAACCACGGGACATTCGGCAATGATGGCCTGTATGCTGAATCAAAGTTAGCTCTTGAAGCGCTGTTTAGCAAATGGCACTCTGAAAATTGGAGTGATTATCTTTCTATTTGTGGTGCGGCAATCGGCTGGACGCGGGGAACAAACCTGATGAGTAGCAATGATATTGTCTCCGAAGGCATTGAGAGACTAGGCGTGAGGACATTCTCTCGGGATGAAATGTCTTTTAACATTCTCTCTCTCATGTCACCGAAGATCACCCTCATTTGTCAGACCGAACCGATATTAGCAGATTTGAATGGGGGTATGGAAACTCTCCCTGACATCAAATCGTCTATTATTCAAATTCGAGAAGACATCATGGAGACGAGCGAAATCAATAGAGCCATTGCTCAAGACTTAATTGCTGATAAGAAAGCCTTCTTTACTCGTGAGGCAGCACCTGTCAAGATCAATCAACGAGCCAATATCCACCTTGAATTCCCACGACTTCCGGACTTTAAGACGGAAATCGAGCCTCTCAGCAATGACTTGAAAGGCATGGTTGACTTGGAGAAGGTCGTTGTTATCGCAGGATTCGCGGAAGTGGGACCTTGGGGTAACTCCCGCACGCGATGGCAAATGGAGGCTTATGGAACCTTTACCCTAGAAGGGTGGGTTGAAATAGCATGGATAATGGGTCTGATCAAACACCATGATGGAGTCATCAATGGACAGGAGTACTCTGGCTGGGTCGAACGCGAAACCTCGAAACCAATCGCCGATGTGGACGTGGAGCAAAAGTTTAAAAGTAAAATTCTTAAGCACGCTGGAATCCGAATCACAGATCCCCTCCACCCAGATGAGGCTGGAAACCCTAGTAAGCAGAGATTACATGAAATCATTGTCCAAGATGATCTTGAACCATTTGAGGCTTCAGAAGAGACAGCAAATGATTTCAAACGAGAACATAAAGACAAGGTTGAAATATTGCAAGTATCGGACTCGGAATATTCCATCCGCCTGAAGAAAGGCGCTACTTTGATGATTTCCAAAGCAGTGCAAGCTAGTCCAACTGTTGTCGGCAAAGTGCCCAACGGCTGGTCTCCCGAAATCTACGGCATTGATGAGACTATTATCAACCAGGTCGACCCTGTTACACTTTTCTCCTTGGTTTGCACGGTAGAGGCACTATTATCGGCTGGAATTACAGACGCGTATGAATTATACCAGTATATTCACGTGTCTGAGTTGGGAAATTGTCTCGGGTCAGGAGTTGGAGGTGGAACATCTTTCAAGAAGATTTTCAAATCAAGATTTCTTGACAAGACGGTACAAAATGATATTCTCCAGGAATCATTCATCAATACTACTGCAGCTTGGGTCAATATGCTCCTTTTATCTTCATCTGGACCAATTAAAACACCTGTGGGTGCTTGCGCAACTGGTCTCGAGTCGCTCGACAATGGTTATGACCTTATTGTGAGAGGCAAGGCAAAGGTGTGCCTGGTTGGTGGTTTTGATAACACAATTGAAGATATCTCGGACGAATTTGGGAACATGAAGGCGACAATCAATGTCAAGAACGATTTGGCTCGTGGAAGAGTTCCTGGCGAAATGTCTCGGCCCATGGCCTCGTCCCGAGACGGCTTTGTGGAATCCCAGGGTTGTGGAATCCAGATTCTCACCAGCGCAAAAGTCGCCCTGGATATGGGATTGCCGATTCATGGGATTGTCGCCCTGACGACAACAGCCAGTGACACAATTGGGAGATCTATTCCTGCAGCTGGAAAGGGACTTCTGACAACTGCCCGGGAAACCACGTCTCTGTATCAATCGCCTATGATGAAGCCGAAATACAGGAGAATGAGGCTCGAGCGAAGAAGAATAGAGATTGAGGAAATGCGGCAGCTTGAGGTGGACTATTTGAAAGAGGAAATCGATTCACTATCCAAGACTAATCCTTCCCCCGACCTTTCTCAATATATCCGCGAGCGAAACCACAATATAGAGCTTGAGAGGAGCGTACAGGAAAGAGAGGCACTCAACTGTTTCGGCAATAACTTTTGGGCGAATGATGCTAGAATATCACCTCTACGCGGAGCATTAGCTGTTTGGGGTCTGGGCATCGATGATCTCGACTTTGCTTCATTTCATGGAACTTCAACCGTGCAAGGGGATAAGAATGAACTTGATGTGATTCAAAGCCAGCTTTCCCACCTCGGCCGCCGCGACGGAAACACTTTGTTAGGCATTTTCCAAAAACACTTGACGGGCCATCCAAAAGGTGCAGCTGGCGCCTGGATGGTCAATGGGTGTCTACAAACTCTAGCAACAGGTCTCGTCCCTGGGAACCGCAATGCAGATAACATCGACAAGGCGATGGAAAAGTACCATCATATTACTATCCCATCACGTAGTATTCAGACAGATGGAATGAAGGCTTTCTCAGTGACATCCTTCGGCTTCGGGCAGAAGGGTGCTCAAATGATTGGTGTCCACCCCAGATATTTGTATGCCACAATCAGTGAAGAGGAATTCGCACGATATCAGGTCAAGCTTGAGAAGCGTCAGAGAACTGCCGATCGTCGGCTTTTGGAGGCAATCACGAAAAACACGATGGTCAGGGAGAAAACGGCGGCACCATATAGTACGGAGCATCAAAAGGCATATCTATTAGCACCGGAGTCACGGTTAGAACGGGTAGTTTGATAACTTTTAGGGGTTTGTTTTCGACGGGTTTGTTTTCGACATTTGCATTTTTCATGGCGTTTAGTCCTTAGTAATTACAAGGAGAACTGTATATAGAGGGAGTTTATTTTTCTTTGTAGGAGTTAGAAATCATCGTGGTGTAGTGATCTGGCATTAATTTCGATTTTCCCATAATTTGAAAGATTTCCAGGTTCCGAGGAATTCATCGTTTCGAACAATAAAATGTTTTTCCAACGTGCTGCACATATCAAAGTTCAGACTAAAGGTACTATTCTGCCTGCTCTTTCTAAGTGTGTTGAATCATGTGCACTATAAAGTTTTCTGTTGATTTGGCTCGAGTAAGAGCCGGTGTCCCATCTAACATACAATAGCTATAATTATATTAATACGTTTCTATAGCTAATATTCATATATGTAACGGATATATAAGATCAATTCTTTGATAGAAAATAAAATGAGCTCATATACTCATGTCGCTTTGTCAAAAAACATAATTTCAATTACGCCGAACCTCCCCCCTGATCAGTGATCATTCCAAACCCACGGATAACTGTAACGTGCATGGATGACACGATGTGAACACATGGGGGACTGCGCGCTTACTACGGACCCTGATGTATTATTTTCAGGCCAAAATTAGTTAGAGCTAAAGGCTGACAAGTTGTCATACATGTACCCCAAACTGGAACACTCTGGCTACCCCGCCCCTCTGATTTATTCAGGTATATAACAAGATTTTCTCTACTTGAAAGAAAGAACAATTTTGAATTACATTTTAACCAAGTACTTTAACTTTTGAGTGTACATCATCTTTGTCTCCAAATCAAACATCACAAATATTATGTCTTTCCCACCGCCTCCACTTGCGACCGTGGGTGAGTTAAGCGTTTCGTATTTCGGGTTAGGATGTTTTGGCCAGGCTTTCTGGCAGGGCTGGGCGATACCTCAGCGTGCTAATCACTGATTAAACCACTGCATCAAGGGAATTGGCACGCTGAACATTGATGGGTCTACAGCGAGAAATATCGCCTATACCTGTAGCACACTCTGTTTCTCCCTAATCCCCATACCTGAAATTCCGCGCAGATGCTACCAAAGTGGACACTGACATTTTCGAACAGACTGGTCAAAAATGGGAATCACAGTCACCGAAGGTAAAGAATGCTCCCTTCATGCCAAATATGCATCTCGCACGCTCTTTTTTGGCTAAGGAAATAATGATACAGTTCATGGTCACACAGAATGCCGCTACAACGGCGAGACGGGGGAATGGACAAAGCCCGAATTTATTGCGGACCCTATGTTACGCGTCCATGGATTTTCCACTGCCCTGAATTATGGCGAGTAATTTCCGAGTTACAAAAGTTGGCCAGTGACTAACACCTTCTAAAGGCCAACAAGTTTACGAGGGCATGAAAGGTAAATCTACTAAGCCTGCACACCGGAATCGTTTCTAATATGATGCAGCATATCGTACACCCGACAACCAAATTAACATCTTCCGCCCCGATTTTCATGCCGCAAGAATTGTGCATTCATCTTCATTTGTCTCTATTCCAGAGATTCCAAAGGATGTCTTCATCAAGAACGTTGAACTCGCCGTTTCGAAAAACGCGGAATTTGTTCCTCCACATGAGGTGGAGGCCTTGATGTATATCCGCCCTCTTGTCTTCGGTATTGGCCCTCAGGTTGCCTTGTCACCCCCAAAGGATTATCTGTTCTGCGTCTTCGTTACACCAGGGAATTCCTACCACGGTGTCAAACCCATGGACGCTCTGATATTGGAGGACTTCGATCGGGCAGCGCCAAATGGTACTGGATCAGCAAAAGTGGGTGGTAACTACGCACCTGTGATGCGATGGAGTGACAACGCGCGAAAAGAAGGTTATGGTATCACGCTACATTTGGACAGCAAAACTCAAACTGAAGTTGATGAGTTCTCTACTTCTGGCTTCATCGGGATCAAAAGTGAAGGAGAGAACCACATACTTGTGGTTCCGGATAGTAAAAGTGTCATTCAGAGCGTCACAAGTGACAGTTGCCAGCAGCTTGCCAAGTCTAAGGGATGGAAAGTGGAGGTCAGGTCTGTAAGTATATTCTGTTAGTCATGTGGATCTCTAAGCTAATATCATTCCCCTCGCTTTAAGATTAAATATGAAGAACTTTCTTCATTCTCAGAGGTCATTGCTGCCGGAACCGCAGCTGCGCTCCTACCAATCAAGTCGATAACTTGCAAGTCAAAGGGGGAAAAGTGTGTCTACCAGAATGGAGGTAGCGTTCCAGGACCCTGCACTGTCGAGTTGACCAACTCTTTGAAAGACATCCAAAAGGGAAAAGTCACAGATCAATTCGATTGGTGCTTCAAAGTGAAAGATGTTTGATATTTCAAGTATCATTTCAGAAGTGGATATAAAATGGTAGTTAATTATATTTTTTGCCGTTATATATTCACCTCATAAGTAACAGGTTTATGTTATGAATCATAGTTTTGGCTATCTAGATTTGTTGGGATCTGTATTCGCTAGCCGTTGACATAATTCGTAGGCTTATCTGTGACTGGGAAAACTATATATAGCATTAAGATAGTATAGTCACTTACTATTCTAATAAATACAGAATTGAAGTTCCCAAAAAAACAATTATAACACTATGCGTAAGAGAAGAAATAGAAGAATATAAATAGACCCGTTACTCTCTCTATAGTTTATAACCAAAATGAGGGAGAGGAATAGGTAAAATAACAAATCAAAATTTACAATTATGTCCGCACAGTTTTCCAACATTGTACAATATTACCCATTCTATACTCCACTCCATGCAAAAGTCGCACTAGCAAATTTTCAACCCTCTCGCTCAACTCTTCCCGTGGTAGACCCACCATCAATCTCTGTCACGATTTCCTCCGCGACACTTGCTTTCAATGACGACTTGCTTCCCTTATCGCCACTCTGTCCAGGGAAACTCTCACCCCCGTCCTCTTGCCTCGAAGCTTCCAACAACTTGCCAAACATTGACTCTCCCTTTATCAACTCTTGAGGATCCCCAAATTCAACCAAAGATCCCTCGTCAAGGACAGCGACGCGATCAAAAGTCAGAACCGACTCCAGCTTGTGTGCAACCGCAATAACTGTCCAGTCCGCAAACTTTGTCCGTACAATTTCCATGATGATTGCGGCGCTCGCCATATCCAAGCTGTAATAGTTAGTGTCAAGGAAAGTATAAATTAAATAAGTTTGTTCAAGAAATGTGCATAAATGACAGTGGGAAGACTAACCTGCTCGTTGCCTCATCAAGCACTAGAATCTTGCTCTCTCTTAACATGGCTCTTGCCAAGCTGAACAATTGAGTTTGTCCCTGTGAAAAAGACATGCTCTCAGTCGAAGCATCTAGGCCACCACGCTCCTCGACGATCTTCCATAACTGTACCTGCTGAAGAGCGTCGATAATCTTCTCATCGGAAACTTGAGATGATGGATCGGCATTGAGACGAACGCTACCTTCAAACAGGTAGGTCTCTTGAGGAACAGCCACAATCCTGCGGCGAACTTCTTCATGTGCAATAGTAGAGATATCAATCCCATCAATGACGATAGAGCCTTGATCTAGTTCCAACAACCTGAAGAGGGTGAGAAGGAAAGAGGATTTTCCGCTATAAAGTTGTGTTAGCATCTTAAACGCTTAATGATAACTTTCGAAACCATACCTGCCAGTTCGACCACAAATTCCAATTTTCTGGCCCCCTTCAATAGTCATTGACACATTCTTGAGGACTTTGGCAGACTCGCTATGAAGCAAAAAGTCAGCATGGGCGCTATAATAGGATACAATTATGCGAGTGTCAGTTACTACTTACTTAAAGGATGCACAGATGGCTTGAATTTCAATCGCCCCCTTGGTTGGCCAAGATGGCGGTGCCGGCTCCAGGGTCTTGGATCCATCGTCCTCGGAATTTGTTTCTTCAATCAGATTTTTAATTCGAGCCACTGCCCCAATGGTGATTTCTAGTGATACCCATGAAGTAGTCAGTGCCTTCATCGTTGCTCCAAAAAGCATGATGTTGACAAGTGCAATACCCATATACCCAGGGCCAATTTCAACGCGCAATTTAACAGTAATGATAATCAGGATGAGAGCCATGGTGGCGTTGACCATATCAACCGTGAACGTCAGCCATCGTTGCAAACTAAATAGAAGATAAGCTGGTCGCTGGGACTCGTCGAGGATCTTCCAGTTGAGCTCTTCGAAGGAGCTACTCCATTGAAACGCACGGATCGTAGAGAGTCCATTCAGTGTTTCCAGGAGTTGTGAATACAGAGGAGCTTTGTGTTCGATATCGAGGAACCGCATTTGCCGTGAAGTGCGGAGATACACGTGCTGAATCAATACGAAAATAACGATGACGAATGGAAAGACGACTGCTATATATTTTGATGCGATAGACATCATGATTGCCTCAGCAATGCAAATAGCGAGAGCTATAATTGATTAGCAAGGGTACTATTTTCGTCCAAACAAATAAACTCACCCATAGCCGTGCCTAGAGCAGCTGTTGGGAGTTCCATATCAATGAGTTGCAGGTCTTGACTGAATCTAAAAAGTACATTAGCTCAGCGCTTCTGATATTCGAAGTTTGTCTACCTGTTGATAGTAACACCAGCATCGACGGTCGAGAAGAATGACATCGGGGCACTACTCAGTTAGCCAACCCTTCTTACGTTGTAAGTTGGTGGAGAACTTACCTTGAAACTGCACGCAAAAGTAAGTCGTGAAAGTAAAGACCTGAATTTGTGATTGTCACGATGAACAATTGCCTAAGGGTTGTTAGATACCTGAAAATAATAGTTTTGAGACCACGATTAGACCAACCAGCAACCGACAATTAAACTGATCACTCCGACAACACCTAGAGCCGAGTATACACCAAGCCATTTCCCTAATTTATCAAGAGGATTGGCGGATTCAGCCCACCATTTAAGCCATAATTCTAAACCAATTTTGTCAGTAAACTTTTAATCCATCAGAACTGGACAGCGACTTACGTGGGAAAGCTTCACTGAACGCTAGGAAAACCATTGCAATGACAAATATTATAGGAGCAATTACGCCCGCGGACTTCAGGTAGAAGGCGTATACAGTTGTATCTCCAGTGCGTCGATTCATCTCGGCGTGAGTTTCGCCTGTCTTTGGAAATACGTCCTTCAATGCTGGATCAATGGCCGCTTCCCATTGGTTGGTCTCTTCCTTGGCAGCTTCATCATCCTCCTGGGTCCAATTTGCGCGGTGCAAATCTAGGCTGGAAACATAACCAGGGCGGCTGTTCAGTTCTTCAAAGCTTCCTTCGTCGACAACTTTACCATTGTCCCCCATTACAATGATATGGTCAGCGTATGGAGCGCGGCGCACTAAAATATTAGTACGTCGGAGAAAATCCGAAACAAAGATAAACTAACCACTAGAAGAGGCCACGATGGTTGTCACACCATCCCTACGAAGCATTGCATCTTTCCCAAGCAAGTTATGGAAGACAGAATTTTCAGTAGTTGAGTCGAGACCGCTAAGAACGTCATCAAGAATGATCATGTTATTTCTTGAATATACTGTTCTTGCCAAGGCCTTTAGGGCGGTTAACTAGAGTTCATGGGATAGATTAAGAAACTCACAATGCGTTGTTTCTGCCCTCCGCTAAGAGCAAAACCTTTACTGCCCACCATAGATTTGTCGCCTCCAGGCCATTGCTGTAAATCTTCTTCCAATGCACATGCATGTATAACCTTCTGGTAATACTCGTCGTCAAATTCCAGTGCCCCAACAATGACTTCGCGTACGGTTGCATTGGGTAACCATGGGGTCTGGTCACAGTAAGCGATCGCATCAGGAGAGATATTGACAGAACCCTCGAAATTGGGCAATTCGCCGAGAATGCATTTGAGCAGGGTCGACTTTCCACACCCAACGGGCCCCAAGATAAGCGTAAAGGACGACTTGCGGATATTCATCTCAACAACGTCAATTACTGGTTCGGATTCCGGTGTCCAACGATATTGCCCTCGAACTGTTACGGCGAGATCATCATCCAATAACTTAGCCTCTTTAATCGACGACTCATGCATTTCATATACATCAGGGGTTTCTGACTTGAGATTTGTTTGTGACGAAGGACGAAACTTGGTTGAACCGGAAGACTTAGGCAAACTCCATCTACTATGGTCGTGCTCTTTATTTTGCAAATATTCTTGGATTCGGCCAAAGCAAGCCATAGAGCCGGCTAGCGTGGGAAGGGCAACAATCATAGTGCTGAGGGGTTTCGTGAGCAGAGAGAAGAGTGATAAAGCCGTGAAAGCTTTTGCGATCGTGAAACTGCCACTTCCTCGACGAGCAATTTCCGCAAACGTGATAAATGTTAGAATTGGGCTGATAATAGGTGTGAGTGTTGCTAATAATTGTTAGCCCTCAGAATATGAAAAAAGAGGCATCTTTTCGATGTAACTGGTACTTACAGAGCGTCATAACCCATATCAACAATACACGGAATTTCTTTGAGATTCCAAGTTCTTGAATTCGTAAATTATGAATGACAGAGAAAGCATTGGTGCTCAACCCAGAAAGTTTGAGCCATTTTATGCTACCGAGTGTAGAAGCTGTGGTTGAAACTCTCTTCTCGGATGCCGCTATCCAGTTTGCTTGTGCTGGGCCGATGAAAAATGCGACCACCCCTGTTCCAAGCAAGACAACTAAAAGATAGAAGTCAGTAAGTCCCATGCAAGGCTGCAACTATGTTTACTAACCCACAGAGACTCCCACAGGGACACCACACGCGGAGCCAAGCTCTCTTTGAAGTAGGTATATGGCGATTGCAACCTCAACAGCCCCTGCCCATATCTCATGGAATTGTACAAAGCCAACTAGAATGGTCTCAATGTCGGTGCTTATCAAGGTCAAAGCCGCTGCTGGCGCAACGTTGGTGGATTCTAGCTTCAAAGTTTTTTTATATATCATAGGGATGACAGCACCCCTGATCTTGATGGCTGCTTGATATATCCTCTGCTCATAACGTCCGTTTGAGACCTGAAAGCAACCGATTAGTCAAGAATATCTTCCTGAAGGCAACTAGACCTACCGCTATGCCGACATAAACCAAGACATATGCACCAATAAGGCCATATCCGATGTTGTTATACGCAGTCTCGTCTGGAGATGCCGCTAAGATAATTCCCTTTTTAATCATGAATGGTTGTGCAAATGTAAATCCAATTAGACATAATCTAGGAATTGCGGCAGACCAAATCTCCCACTTGAAGTGTGCGAGAACGAGGCTGAAAAGAGCGTTAGGGATTTCCTTGTTGGGGACTGTAATCTACGCGTTAGTTTCACTACTTGCCCATAAAATATAGACATAATATTTACCAGCATCCCATTTCTTCTGAAACCCTTTTCCAAGCAGTTCAGAAGACATTGACTTGTGAAGCAGGAATAAATCACTCAGTGACAATAATTTCCCATATCCAACTCGGAAAAGGGAAGCTAACCACCAAAACACTCCACGACTGAAAGGTCCGCTGGTAGCTTCCGGTGGATAGTCCGTGTAAGGGGACTTTAAAATATGGCGCTTCTCGATCGTTTCGAGAATGAACAGGACGCACTTAAGTGCAAGCGCACAGGTGGAGAGAACTGGAAGAGCATGGCTATCTCTTAAAAGCCACAAGGTTCGCACCTTTGCACTATCGAGGAGCGCGGAAAGAGAGAGGAAGAGGCCCAGAATTAGAGAAGGGCGAACAGAATAGATATGTTCCGCGTACGAAAGTAGGCACACTCCAACCGAGGCTGCCAAAGAGAGTGCAGCTGCTGGAACTGATGCACGAGTTTTGCGGACGGAACCAGGCGATGCATCCACTACCCAAAGAGCAAGAAGTGCAACCTGGACGCCGATGAATGCAACTGTTGCTATCTAAACATGGGAGGTTTAGTTAGCCGGAGGGTAGTTTCAACGTCTACTTGGGAGGGCACTCACAATTTTGAACACCTTCAGCAGACCAAAATTGACCTTTTGCTTCTTTCGAGACAAAAAGAGAAGTCGAAAAGGAATCAAAACGAGAAACAAACTAAGCAAAGGAATCGCGAGAATGACATCTTCGAAGAATAAAGTGAAGTCAAAACCGCCGCGACACTCGCGCGCCCAAGGACCAAAAGACTTGTCGATCGACGGCGGGCAGAGACTGGCCATGGCGAACGGTCGCAATGTGGTGAAGGTGTACTCACGGCGGCGCGTCGCACGGTGAAGTTGTCGTTCCTATGGGGAAATCTGGTACCGCTTTTAACGCAGCATCGGGAACAAGATGCTTCGAGATTGGAATCAAAAAGCGTCTTAGGTCAAAGCAAAGCTGCTAAGTGTACGACCTTCAACGCGGCATCAAGAACCAAAGGCTTCAAGAATGGAATTAAAAAAACCAAACGACGCTCACGGTGCCTCAAGCTGGATGCAGGGCTGGCTGTTTGCTGCCGGGTCCCGTGATCCTAAGTGCTCACCTAATGTGCTGCCTAAGGTTCAACAGTCGAAGCTGCCAATTCCTCATCTTGTCAGAGTTGATGCGCCCATCTCTCCTATGAGGGAGGGGTGTCGTTCTCACACGGTGGATCCAAGGATAAATGCCCGTTGGTAAGTGCAAGGGTAAGGGGACTGCGGACAGTCAGGGCCTTGCTTGCGGGGTTCAGGGGTGGGTCTCGCTTAAATTCCTCCCTAGTGAGGTTACAATAGAAGCGACTCCAGACAGCTAAGAACAATCATAAAAAAAGTGGATTAGAAGGGAACAGAGCGAAAAGACTTAGCCTCGACACCCACAAACTTTAAAAGTGGAACTGCAAGGCTCCTAAGTAAGTAAAATAGCCATTCACGGGTCTAAGCGAGACCCCCAGCAAAAAAGGCTAGAGGATGACACGGTATACTGGTAACATATATTCAAATTACTTTATTACTTCGAAGCATGTAGGGCTGGCGTGGAAATTTTACGCTTACCCCAGTAACCATCCCGAAATGGGTTGAGTTATTAAGTAAGGCCAGCCCAACGTGCTGACGGCATGCGTTAATGCGACACATGCCTCGCCGCACCGCGTAGCAGGGGGAGCGAAGGGTAAAATGCAATCGCCAGCATCACATCGTCTGACTGTTCCTATCCTGCAGTGCTAAGATTTCTGCGTCAGGATACGCATGGGTCCGCGAGCCACTGAGAAAGCTAAGAAACGCTGAAATTCTTGCCCAGGTACTGCTTCTCGCCCCCGTCACGAGTTTCTTACTCCTACACAGCCTAGGTAACTTTAATATAAAATTATACTCTCAGGTTGAGCCTCCCTCGTTGAGAGGGGCTAGCGCTATGTATATCAAGTGAAAGAAACCAGGCGATGCATTCTGCATTCTAATTTTCAAGGCTCTATCTCCAGGTACCTTTACTCATATCGTGATGCATCTCATCGTCGCTGGCGCTACGGGTCTGGTCGGTTCGGCCGTCCTTGACTACATGCTGAACGCGCCGGAAATAACCAAGGTTTCCGTCGTGAGCAGAAATCCGGTGCCGATGGCAGATGGCCATTCCAAAGCACAAGTAATCATCAAAGAAGATTTTGGGACTTGGGATGAAGAGACATTGGCCAAACTCGCTGGTGCAATTGGTTGTGTGTGGTCTCTGGGACCGAGTGTGATTGCAGTGACCAAGGAGTAAGTAATCCTCGAGTCTCATCCCCCAAGATTATTGACCATCTCTTCTTCGTTACATTCCCACCTTTGTAGAATTTGACTAACACTGTTCCCCCCAAAAAGAGTCTTTACACAAGTAACAAGAGACTGGACAATTGCAACCGCAAAGGCGTTTGCGACCCTTAGTACCAGCTTCAAGTTTGTCTATGTATCCCGTAAGGTTTCGCAGTCCAATCGGTGAACTCTCCTAACAAAAGTCACCAGATGAGGGTATTGAAGAGTACCGCAGAATTCGCATGCCACTTGTTTACGACATGAAAGATCAAGCTGAAAAAGGTATTATCGAATTATCCAAAACCACGTCGCCATCGTTAAAGCCCTACTCCGTGCGGCCTGCGGTGATAGACCACTTTTCTCATGAAGCTCTAAAGCCCTATATCAAGTATCCTTTGCCATTGCCGAAGAAGCTTAATAAATGGTTCATGCCATATCTGCGGTGGGCACACTCAAGTATGGTTATCACCTCGCAAGATCTCAGCAGAATTCTCGTCACGATGGCCACGGGAGATGGCAAGGACATAACGGTGGAGGGAACACTTGCGGATGGACGGATTGTATCAAATTTGTCACTTCACAAATTGCGTGATTCTGGCATGTAGTTCAACTTGCAAAGCTCAATTTCTTGTGTATATAATTATGTAGGATATATGATGAATGGAAGCACTGGGAAATGGACGGAAGGCAGTTTTGGAAAGACTTCAAGACACAAGACAGTAGAATTGTTAACATGTCAGACAAAATTATGGCTTTTGCTTACAATTCAGTTGACCAGGGGAGCTTGTTGATTCCTTAATGAAAGGTTCTACTCAAATCCTTCAAAGTCAGACATGGGCCTGAGATGCATTGAAAATGACCGCATTTTCTCACATAATACATAATACGGGGGTGCCACGTTTCCCATGATTCATTGACATCTTTCGGTTCTAATTTAAGTAGTAATCTTCCGTTGGTGGTCCCCAACTTCTGGGCTTGACAGCCTTACTGTCTGCGGCGCTGTGATTTTCGAGCCCCAGGTCCCAGGTTCCACCCATGTAAGAGACCGGGCAAAGAGGTACAGTGGAGGCAAGGCAAAGATGATCTCAGCGAGTCATGTTGCCTTTCTTCAATCTTCTCTCTTCAAACATTATCCTGGAGTCCCCTAAGTCCAAGGAGGTCAACATTCTATTACACTCTACTCCTCAAATTCAGGATAAAGATTATTTACAACCAAAAGAAAAACTCTATCTTTCATCATGCCTAAAAAACCCCTTGAGATTCTAGTTTTTGGAGCAGGTGGTGAGTTTTATCAACTTCACTCTCTAGATCTTCGTTTCTCACGTGACTGACATGCTCTCTCCTTTCCACTAAACAGCTGTCGGCTCCGTACTCGGATGGCGCCTCGCGCAAAATCCCCACGTCCGCGTCACAGCCGTCTGCCGCTCAACCTACGAGACAGTAAAGCGTCAAGGTTTCCAGATGCATAGCAGCATCTGGGGACCCGGGGTCTTCCGCCCTCACCGAGTCATTCGTAATACCTCAGAAGTGGCACACATCCCATTCAACTTCGTCGTCTGCACCAACAAGATCACGGAGCCAGCGGAGAGTATTTTTATAGAAAATATCCGACCTGTTGTAAGGCCAGAGACCACTCTCGTCCCAACGCAAAATGGATTCTCAGTCGAACCATTACTTCAGCGACACTTCCAGGAAAACACCATCCTCAGCTCCGTTTGTTATATCTCCTGCGTTCAGCACACCCCAGGGGTAATCCATCAGATCGCCCAAATCCGACCATATGCCTTCTCCATCGGCGTGTATCAAGACCTCAAGAGCACCAACCAACCCCAACAGCCTCAACCAGTACTCCCCTCCTCCTCCAACACACCTCTCGATACCCTCCTCGCCCTCTCTGACCGCTCAACATTGCATCAAACCCCCAACATCACCTCCGAACGCTGGACCAAACTCATCTTCAATGGCTCTTGGAATCCCACCGCAACGCTCTTCCGCCTAAACAGCCACGAAATATATGCCCAGCCCGCTGCCCTCACCCTCGTACGTGCTCTCGCCCAAGAAATCTACGAGGTCGCCCTCGCGAGCGGTATCCCACTATCTCCATCAACACCCTACGATACAACCGAGTGCGCTAGGGCGGAACCACCAATTATCCTGTCCATGTTACAGGATTTGAGACGGGGGAGGGATCTAGAGATTGAGGCTTTATGTGGTTCGTTTTCTCCTCTTATTTCCCTTGTAACTCTTTTTCAAATCCCACACTTACCCCTTTTCTTTTTGGGACTCGCTAACACATCATTTACTGATGTGTAGGGAGTATTCTGCGCAGGGCAAAATTACTAAATGTACCTGTTCCGGCGATTGAAGAGACATATGGCAGGTTAATGGCCTTGGCGATGAAAAAACCGGTGAGGGCACAGGTTTTTGGTAAGGTGACTGAGGCCCACCCACCGGTCGCGCCAGTGCCAGCTTGGGGTTTGGCCATGGGGGTATAAGGATAGGTTTTCTTTGTGAAATGTAGTAGGGATGTTGGTTTTGGGTTCGGGTTTGGGATGACATGGAATTGGGAAAGGATAGGATGGAGTATGACATGCATGTAGCTTTAGTTGACATATTTTAGATTTCTTTCATGTAGTACATTTATGTTCTTGACTTAAAGCTAAAGCACCTACGTATTAATCATCATTCAATTTCAAGGTTAAGAAATAGGAGAATGAAAGTGGTTGAGCTGAAATCCCGGTTGGATTTTCATTCCCATGTTGTTTCTACCCACCAACATCACGTTACCCGGCTCCCTTTTTTAACCGACTTTTCATAGCAACGAGTATCGCATATTCCTTTATCCCGTCGTTGTCCTTATGTTTATCAATACTAAATAAATTCCGTCTTTGATTGTCACTTAATGTGCTTTTAACAGTTTCTCTCGTGTCCCTTAGCACTCTATCGTAGTACACCCTTTCTGTTTTTCCAGATTTAGAGAGCAGCTCACCGCAAGTCAGCGCCGACAGGCTGATTGCATCCCACTGTTTTGAGAATAGTTCATTGAGAACCTTCAAAAAGACGATACAGGTGCGTAATGCTAGCTGCAAGATTTAAAGGTCAATTCGGATTCTCGCTGCCAATCATTGTTATGGCTGTCCTTTTTCGTCGATTTGTTGAGAGGCCAGCCACTATTTAGGGTGCGTTTGTCACCCACGATACGTTACTCCAATCTTTATTGTCAAAGGCCTGGGGAGTTTGATACAAAGCCAATCTATTCCTTGGACGGCCAATATTGAGCTAAAATATCAAGTTCGTGGGAAAGCCAGCTGCAGCAGAAGGTTAAGGTTCAAGCTGTTCTCCATTTACACTGCCTTGCAGTTCTGTAAACATCGACGACAACAGCGGAAGCAGTGGTACGGAGAAGCCACGCTCTTACATGATAATTCCTAAAATAATATAGTGGGAGTATATATCGTCTCAACCTAGGAGGAATTTCTTGTGCCAGAAAGACTGATTTTGTAGTTTTGCAACCCACATTATTTCCACTGGGGCTGCCCGATAATCCGGTGCGGTGCGGCGCAACATTTCGTGACATGTGTTTAGTAACATTAGGGTAGATCTTACTTAATCATAATCTTTCTTTCCTCTCAATCTTCAACACAAAGTAAATTTAATCCAACTTGAACCCCAAGCGCTAGAATCATTACGAGCCCATGCTCATAGGTCTGTGCTCTACAGGCTTGAATTAATTATTTTCATCAAGGTCAGGGAATAAAGTAGTATTTAATTAGGAGTAGACCAGCCACGGCGCTGTATAAGTATAGTGACCTAATACTCCTGCTTTGAAATAAGCTGATTAATTTATTCCTACGGTATCTTATCCTATTTTTCTAAAACTGCCGCCTGCATTTCTGCTTCAGTCAGAAGTTAATATTGTCGACGGTGTAATACTTATTTATTATAACGCCAGCACTTTTTAATATAATTCATATCGGGAGAGGTATAAGTATAATTCAGTGCTTTATACGAAAGCGCTAGCAGCAATTCGTCGTTGATTTATAGCTATAGGGGGCATTTCCGTCCTCCATAAATAGAGGTTCGACAGAGAGCTGGAGGGTATATGTTATAAGGGTAAAACCTTTTAGTATAGACTGAATATACTTAAGAACTTGTCTGAGGTAATCGACTCACGTAAATGCGCCATTCTTGCCTGATCCAGTAACGAAAATAAGGGGGCTCTTATAGCTATAACTAATTGCCCCCTAAGCATTTACAGTTGTGGTATAGCCACGGTAAAGCTAGTGCTGGATACAGGGTTCGCAAAATCTTTTGTAGGCGTTCCCTGTGACTCTCTGCTTCGCTGTTTCTGCCTCTAATAAGAAATATGACCTCGTCGGACCAGAGAACCTTCAACCATTCCATGGTCTAAAAGATATATGCAATAGCCTAAAGCCAGCGTGCCTTGACTTGTAGAAGTGTTAGAAATAGCTTTTAGCAAGTAATACAACGACTATAACCTCTGTTATATAACCGATGCCCAAGTGTCTCTACAGAGCATTTCAAGCCAAGCTCCTGACGTAGCTTCTACTACTGTAATTTACGGGTCTCCAACGACTATATATAGTATATAATAATTCTATCTACTTCGCTATCAGATAGAAGGAATTAAGGACCCGTACAACGAGGGCGTTAACGCTCAGGATAAGGGTAGTTAAGGACCTTTCGAATAGTGGATTCGCCGAGCTTATATCGCCTTACAAGGCTGTAAATAGGCACCTTTCCGAACTGGTATAACTAGCGGATCGACTCCTTATGCTTAGTCGCAATTTCTTCTCCTGGTTTGTGGTTCTAATCTTGTAGTGGAGGCGCAGAAGGAGCTATAACAGTGCTTTAAAAAGGGTGAAATAATTTAGTGTTTGAAATCTTGGCAAAATACCCTATGGAGCACAGACCTATGAGCGTGGGCTCTGTACTTCAATAATAGATTTGAATCATAACTTTAACGCAAGAAAAATTTCGGCCACCCATTTCAAATCCAAAAAGCCCTTAAAGTGCTTCTGACGACGAAGGCATCTCTAACATGGCTACTTTTCACTTCTTGCGGTCTGCAGGATCACGTCGAAGTTGATGCCTGTCGGATCTTACTGTCCATGGCAAAATTCAACTCAGCAGAAAGGCTGGGTATTAAGACAGCGGCAGCTTGCCCCCAAAGGGAGAATTAATCTCGCCGAGAGACAGCACGCTCAGAAGAAGTGCCAAACACAGCTTCCAGTTCTAAAGCTGTCTCACTCGAATGTATGTCCATTCTGCGAAAATGTGTATTTGATTGTTATCTAACCAGGAATATGTCTGCACTATTCACTCTTACTTTGAACACTCAAAAACATATAAGAACACCGTCAATACCTGATATTTCTAAAACAGGAAGTCCGATAGACTTCAAGACAGGATTCCCTTTATCTACATCCATCATTTGCCCTGCCACGAAAAGTCCTGATCGATACTGAATTTGAACTCGTCGTTAGAAGTTTCTCTTTGCTAGGGCACTGGGAAAAATGGTTTATAGACATATTTCTACTCCATCATTGTGTACTTTGTCTTTGCCATTTGACTTGAGTTGACAGTGCTAGATCTGCTTACTTTATCCGACAAGCTCTTTGGGAGTAGCTGTAATTGTATTGTAGGTCATTGTTCTTGACAAAAGGTCCCGCTAGAACACCGCACATGAGATAGGCGAAATATCACAGCTTCTTGTTATTGCTGGTTGTAAACAAAGGGCGGCGCGATGGTGCTCGAGGCAGATTCCTAAAGAGGCTTCTAAATATTTGCACCTTTTCTTGGGAACCCATACAAGGAAACCATTGTCAAACTAAGGGGAGAACGTTGATTTGGGCGCTATCATTCCATTACTAACTACAACTGGTAAAATTTAACGGGTAACAATCTCAGAGTAAATCCAGACGAGACAAAGAAGCAGAGGCCGACCGAAGCCCGCCGTCCTGCCTGTAAAACAACTTCTTTATTGGATTTGCATTCTTATCTCCCTCCATTCGGACCTTCAGAGTCGTTCTCAACCCACCACCTCTCCTTGGGGACTCGCCCCCCCCCTTTACTTCCAGACTTTCACCAGGCAAACTTTTAATACAAAAGCAATGAGTCAAAGGGAACTTCAGATTAGCTACGAATGAACGAATCACAATCTTTCCCAGCTCTAAGATATCGCAGGATGAACTTTACTAGCGTCAGTTAAACCAAGAGAATATCAAACAAGTGCGAGGGTGCTTACTCTTAGTCTTGGTAGAATTCTCTTATATAAGTACTAATACGATTTGCTTATTCAAATGTGACAGATCTTCACATGGAGAAGGAGAAGATGAAAAAGTCAACCTACCCTAGCCATCAAAATAAGAACCTCGACCGGCAATCCCCATCGAGATCGAAGCTTCAGGCTCTCAATCTCGTAGAAGGGATATCCCTAATCTGCAGGCCTATCCGCATGTTGTCAAATAAATGGCATCGTGATACGTACATCACGCTTCAAAGCTAGAAGTCGACAGGGGTGTAAGACCACAAGGAAATGGTCTTACAAGTACAAACACAAAAAGCAGTCATGAATTCCATTTCAATTACGACACTATTGGTAGTAAACTGATATACAAACAAGCACACTGTGCCCGTCCCCATCCATCGAGTACCATAAACAAGAACCGCCATCATTCTTTACCAAGTGCTCCCCATTGCTATGCGCCTTGCTCGCCCGACGAATTATGCATATGCCATCAAACGCCAAAGGCACCCGAACCGACTGACTGATTGTCCCAAGATCATATTACAAGTGTATTTTTCATTTACCATGCCTCCACGGCGCCTCACTCCTTAAAGTTCAGTATCACTTTCCCATCTGCACCCGTACCTTGTTCCTCTCGACCTCGGCAGCTAGTTCGGCATTCTCACGACTTGCTTCTTGTAGTCTCTGTCTCGCGCTTGAACGATCGGTTTTTCTGGCTTCTCTTTCGGCTTTTAGCTTGTACTCCAGCTCCTGCAAACGGATTTGCCATCTTAGGTCAGGGGTATAAGTATCTTCGTTGAGCCGGTTATCCGTGTTATTCTTGGTTGGTGTCCCATTATTGCTTGCAGCTGCACTTCCACTTCGAGACTTCATCGTCTTCTCTGTCGCTGATGAGGATGTACGTGTCATCGTCGATGTGCGACTCTTGTCTGTGACTTTGTGACGAGGACCGGTTGGGATGAAAGGGCTTGGACTTGTGTCGCTATAGGCACCAGCACGAACTTCCAATGCGGCTCGAAGACTCGTGACTTCGGTCTTCAGTGTCCTGTTGACGTCCTTCAACTTGGTGATCTCGGCTCTCGAGTCGCCATTTGGTCCTGGCACCGCGCTTCTAGTGATCGTCTCCAGACGATCTAACCGTTTCGTACGGACTTCAAGATTAGTTTCCAAGGTCTGATATTCTTTCCACAGGTCTTTCTCGACACTTCTCACTCGAGTCTTGAAATCGCCAATTAATACCTCAATTGTTTTGACGGCGGCGAGAAGGTTCTTGGAAAATCCAGGGAGCATTGTGGAGACTGCTTCAAGAGATGGAAGAGCTCGGCCATTGATGAGGCTATTGTTGTGGACCCAGTCCGAACCACATAGAGCACTCAAGCGGTTCCACATCGCAAGAAGTAACGTGTTGCGTTCATTCATTTGGTCCTTGAAATTATTTTCCAGGAGGGTAATTTTCCTCCTGTCCTGCTGTCGTGAGGTTTCAAGTTCCAAGACGCGAGCCTCTTGTTGTGTGAGAGTTCTCGTCGTATGATGGGTGGTTTTTTGGAACGTTTCAAATTGATTTTTCGTGTTGCGGTGTGTCTGTCGTTCCTTGTCGAGCATGTCTGCGAGTTTTCGAGATTCCAGGGCATGGGACTCTAATAGAGCATCCCTCTGCCGAATGAGACGCTCCTTCTCACCAAGTGTCTGGTTTTTGGAGTCCAGGTCGCGCATCGTGTTCTCGAGCTCTCTCTGGAGCTTAGCAATCGACTACCTACAGTTAGCACCCAAACGCTGATTAGATTACGAACACTCACGTTGAGCAAGCTTGACCGAGTGCCATTGAGATCACCAAGTGCCTCTCTCAAATTGTTCTCAAGTTCGGTCAATCGTCCTTTCCACTCTGCAGCTTCCACTTCAGTCGAGGTCGTCTTCTTCCGCAATCTTCTTGCTTCATCCTTGGCAGCGGACATTTCGCGATTGAGCTCATTGATATACTGCTGCACCTCTTGCTTCTCCTTTCCAGCAACAACTTCTCGCTGGTGACGTTCGCCAGACAACCGTTCCTCCAATTCCCTGGTACGATCCCGCTCCTCGAGAAGAGCTTGATCAGTGTTCCGGACCGCAGCTTCCAGATCACCAATCTTGATCTTATCGCCATCTTGTTCTTCGCGAAGAAAGGCGATTTCTCCCTGGCTGGACTCTTGCTGCACAGTGAGCCGGTTAATCTTGCCATTAGAATCGACAAGATTCGTCTCCATTTGCTCGAGTTCCCTGTTCGCTTCGTTGAGATCTTGTTCTAATTCCTGGATTCGTCGAGTCTTTTGACTGTGATCATCCTCAAGTCGGACCAGGCCTTCGCTCATCTCACGCATTTCGTTTTGGAGAGCGTTGAAATTTTCAGTCGTATCAGCTAGCTCGGTCTGCAGTCGTTCAATCTCAATCTGAGCTTCCTCAGCTTCGGCAGCAAACCCATCAAGTTCTTCTTGCGCTTCTTTGCGGAGAGACTCGAACATGATCTCGGCTTCCTCCTGTCCCTGCAACGCTTCATCTCGGTCAGTCTGCATGGTTAATAGGTCGGCTTCGGCGGTTTCGAGAGCTTCTTGTAGTTCATTGCCCAGGGCTTCCGCTTCCTTTTTCTGCTCCACGGCGGTCTCGAAATCTTCCATGCAGGATTCAAGTTCTCTTTGCAAATCTTGATTGTGAATCTTGAGACTGTTGATCCGATCACGAAGCTCGGCCGTCTTGTTTTCGAAATCTTCGCGCTCAGTGTCCGTGATTCCAGTGTCCCTGGTGGCAGCACTTGCTCTTGAAAGTGAACGCACATGAGCTCGGGAAGCAGATCGTTCCAGTATGCTATCTCCCGCCACGGACCCAGCTCCTCCTCGTCTGATCAGCTTCAGATCTTCGATTTCTTGGTGGAGACGCTCCTTTTCACGGTTGCGAGATGTGAGCATCGAGGTTTGCGCGCCAACCTCTCTTCGAAGTTCAGCGTTCTCATGCCTCAACTGTTCGCAATCCCTTCTTAAATCTTCAACCATGGTGCTGGCAGCACTGAAAGCTCCGTTGCGGTCATCCATCCGATCGTCTGACAGCACGGATCTAGGCCGCGAAGGTGAGACCTGACGTTTCTTCGTGATGTTGTAGATGTTTGTGGTATGGTTTAGGCCAGGGACTCCGCCACCAGACGAGGACTCATGTTTGAGCCTGAAGATTTCCTCTCTAAGCTTTTTATTGTCCTCGTCAGACTGTTCTCGGCGCGCGGTTTCTTGCTCCAACAAGTCCTTCCAGACATCCATTTCTTCTCTTGCATCGAGATTTTGACTGCGCCTCTCCCCCATCGTACGTACCACTTCAGCTAAATTTCGTTTCTCATTTTCTCGTGCGATGTTGTCGTTCCTCAACTTCTCAATCTCAGTGACATACTCCTCAACTCTTTCTCTGAGGTACAACAACTCCTCCTCTCGTTCTTGGGCCCCTTCTAGATCGAACCACTGGGGACTAGGTTCTCCCGCCGATGTTCCCGACCGTGCTGTACTGGGGCGTTCCTCATCATCCGAAAGGCGCTTTTCGAGCTCCTTCACTTTTCGCTTGAGGGCTTTGTTGTCTCGTTGCATCACAGCTAGCCCCGTCTTCAGCTCGACATTTTCCGATATCATTTCTCGTACACCCTCCTCGGACAGTTTATCTAGCCGATCACTTAGGAACATAACCTTAAGCTTCAGATCAAAATTCTCCTTTGACAACCTCTCGATAGTGCTGCTCTGTTCCTTGAGCGTGAGATTCTTCCCTGCCCGACCCATTGAGGAACTCCCGAAAGTTGATCGCTTATTAGGAGATGCTACACCGCTCTTGCTTCGGTACTCTTGAGCTAGGGATTCTGGAACCTGGACGTTGCGTACATGACGAGCAATGATCGTATCTGTGGGCGCCGCCATGGGTCTTGATGAAGCTCTCGGTGTCTCTGGTGGTGAGATATTGTCTGCTGCTCTACGCTCACGGTTTTGCGCTTCCTCCGTCAGTGTTGCCAAGTTTCCATCGACTCCACCACCAAAGTCCTCAATGCCCGAGGCGATACTCCCTAAGCTGATAGATCTTGCAAGGCCCATGCTACTATTTCGCGAGAAACCTGCCTCCGGGACAGCGCCCCCTGACTGAAGGGCGTAATCGGCTCCCAAGGTGAGATCACTTCCATCATGCGAGTCCGGATTCGTAATAAAAGAGGATACTGAGGAGTGCTGGCTGGCGTGTCGACTTCGAAGGAATTTTGGTCGACTGCCGGACTGCTTGCGACTTAGAAGGCCGGCACCTGGTGTACTCCCAGCGTCAGCGTTGAAGTTGTTCATACTCCCACTGGAAATACGCCGGCGCAGAGAAAGGTCATCGGATGTGTCCAGGAGAGAGTTGTCCGTAGGTTTACGAGGAGTAGGGAGGAAATCGCCTTCGTCGTCTGAGCGATCCCCTACTTGTGTTGGGCTTGTATTGCCCATATTCTGGGCGAACCGTCCATTGCTGGCTGCCGAAATAGCTCGTGAGACTGTTCTAGCTGCAACTGCAGCGGTAGGAGAAGACGACATCGTTTCCAGGGACGATGTAGTATTTCCAATTCCCATCATGGATTCTTCTTGGTCTGATGAATTGCTGATTCGAACAGGAGACATGGTCTTCTGGGGAGATGTAGGCAACGAGGCAGGCGGGGTCTCATTCTCGTCCTGGATCGTTGCATCTATTATATCCTTGGCCAATAAATCGTTCTTCGGGCGGCTACTTTGTGCTCCATCGAAAAGGTAGGTGTCGTCCAACCCATTATGTTCGCCCACACCTATCGGTGATGGTGCCGGCAAAAAAGTAGATTCCACATCGTTCAAATGCCTTTGCATCTCTTTCTCATCTAATGCCATTCCGTCGCTCTGATTATATAGCAGACTGCTGTCTGTCGGCGCAGGTAGTGAGGGCAGACTTGCAGGATCGAGGGAAGGTATGCGATCGTTGTTGGCGCGAGTAGTTACATTTTCGAAGATCGAGTCATCGAATGTTCCCTTGTTTGGAGAGAGGTCGTCTAGATCGTTGAAACCGAATCCTCCTGGGACTTTTCGCGAGTCCTTCCGTGCTGTCTGCGGGCGCAGGTCTTCTGAGGGTTCTGCCATGGACATCTGGGAATGGCCCTCCTCGTCCTCATCCATGTTGACTGTATTCAACGCGTCGCATTCGGTTTGCGATGATCTGGGCAGATTGAAATGCGCTCGGTCGTGTGAAAATGGCGGCACTGGCGCAGGAGAACGCGCTCGGTCGTTGGTGGTGGAGCGCGGGTCGTTTGTGAATGGAACAAGTTACTTGAGTAATAACAACAAGTCAATAGCGCGGGAATAGCCTCAACCACGTCGCAAAATATTGTTGCAGGGCATCAGTCTGGTTGCGACGGTGATGCAAAGAATCCGGGAGATGTTGTTGATCTTAAAAGGCGTATTATGAGGCGCATCGTCAAGGGATTATGAGGGAAGGATGAGGGAGGGATGAGGATCTCCTGAGTATTCTTTTCGTTGGTCGAGGGACTTGTCGCGTTGCAGCACCGGTGGCATTGGTGGCAGGGGCTATGGAGATCTAAAATCTGCAGGAGCCATGGCAGCCTTGTCTGTTGCCTTGTCTGTTGCCTTGTATACGAGGCATAAATCTGAGGTACGAGACAGGCGACTCATTAAGTCAACGTTTACTTCCTCTTGAGAACTCTCTGACCCGATCTTAACTTCATCTGCGCTTCTGAATCATAATTCTAAAGATACGATCTAACTTTCAAGTCCGATCCTTCTCAACACTGCTATGTACATGTTTCAAACGACCGTCATATGATGGTCTGAGGATGGCGCTCAACATTACAAAGGGCGAACTCTAAATCGACACGCCAAGAACGCCAATTTAGATATATATATGCTCCTATTTTCCTATCTGCCCACAAATCATAAGAACTAGAGAAAGAGTCTCTAATTCCATTCATTCTCAACCTCATCGAGCTCCTTTCCCTCACCAGTCGCCTGTGACGAGTTACTCTCACTTTAAAATTGGGCAGGAGTATCAAGAGGCTGCAAAGGAGTATCTGTGGGCTGGTTTTCAGACTGGAGCATCACCCCAACTGTTACTTGTCAAATCTGCGTTTCCCGGGTTCTTGAAGCTGGTCTCCAACTGTCTTTCGTAGTTGACGTTCCTTAATCTCTCTCAATCGGCGGGAGGCAAGAGGCCAAGTGCAAGACGATACCGAATCTACGGAACCCCTTTTGATAGCAATACCACTCCCCATGTGTGGTCCCTGACTTATAGATAGGAGGAGCATCGCCGCTCACAATCAAATAGGAGAAACGAACAAAGGTAAATCTAAGCATGGCCACGGCGAAAATGATGACTAGATAATTTTTAACTAGCAGCCAAGTGTTGCAGGGACATCGGTTGTTCTTACAAAGGGGGAAGTTATATCCTTTTTGAAATGAATGGTCTATAGACCTTTTATGAATGACACAGTGTGCCCAATTGTGACGTTGCTTGGCTGTTTAGGGGGGCGGTCTGGACTGTGGAGCTTTGACTCTGTTGACATTGTATTGGTGAACATATTAAGTTATGTTCTCCGACTTTCGATACTAGAAATTCATGAAAGATGATGAGGATGAAAAGGAAAAGGCTGACTCCCACAGGCTTCAAACAGTGTAGACTGTTATATGTTTCATTCGTATACCCAAACTCGAGGATTCTCACATCCCAGCATCTTATGCTTTGACAGACCGCATACGCATTCGCGTAGCAAACTTCGTTGCCAAGTGCGAGCGCCTGCATTCTCTTTGCAATCCCTCGAAGATGGAGAGATTTGCAAATGTCGCACCAAATGCGTCTTGGATTCCGTACATTTGACTTCTTTGTTATGGAATACAATCGCTTGCCTAAATTTCATCAAGATGGTATCTACTATCGATGTGAATGTAAATGTTGACGGGCCATTGGTTTTTTAACGAAGTGGGTTGCTTTCTTAATCCTGGGGCCAAGAGAAAGTCAACGCAGCTACCTAATTTGCACGTCACCTCGTGCATTGACATTTGGAGCTTGCCTGTAATAGAATAAACTCCGTCTAGTATGACTTCTCAGGATGTCTTTGCGCCCTTCAACATAAGGAATTCACCCATACAACATATAGACTCAGATATGCATCTCGAGATTAGAAATGCGGCATTGCTCCGTGTGCAAACACATTGGGTCTGTAGCAACAGAAAAGTATTCTTGCCGATATGAGGGTGATCTTCTCTGATAATGGGCCGCATTCACATATAGGAGGATCAAGAAACTCTGGTTATCGTCCTCTGACTTGGCAGCTACTGGAGATACTTGCCAGTAACCTTCTACCATTTAAAATTACCGCTAAAGTCCTACATTGGAAAGCAGATTATTGGGATTTAGCCTGGGTATCGAGATTGAACTATATGTGATACTTCTTCTACCGATCGTTATGGACGAGAAAACGGTCGCTGGTTTGCTGCGGTCTGCGCAAGCTTGACTCTCTTCTCGCAGCCGCTATCCTCATATGCGACTACTATACTCTTATTTGCTTAAGAGCATTGGCCACCGCTCCTGCCCCAATTTACAACAAGTCTCCGATCTAGATAGTGTTGCAGTGGCACTTGTTCATCCGATTGCGGACGTGAAATATTTCTGAACCTACTTCGATACGGGCGAAGACTAGTAGTAGCCAATTTTAGAAAAAGTACTCAACACTGCCTTCGAGCTCGGAAACAGCTTGGGTCAGTGGAACGCTCCATCTTGTTTACCTCTTGAAATTTCCGGACCAGACTGCAAAGCACTCATAACTCCAATATAAGTCCACATCCTGCTCAGCATATCGGTGGTATGCGCCTGGAACCGTTACCACAAGGCCTCCTCGCCCGCTTCGAGTCAACCATCCTCTTCGTCCTCTTCCACACTCCTTGACCATCTCCGAAACAGCGCAGAGCGTATCAAACAAGCTTCTGCACCAACAAACCTTATCGCATTGGCAACCACGTCGCTTCTTGTCGCTTCTTGGTCAGTTGGCGATAAGACGGCTCAGTATCCTCATCCTCTTTGCGTTCCTGTCCCCGCGAGCCATTGTATTTATGGACCTGCGGTTGGGGGGGATTTGTTGCTGCAGTTCTTCGGAATGATAGCTGGGTTGCGGAGTACGAGGATGGGGCAGAGGGAGTGCATTGAGTGATATGCGGTGAGGATTATGAGGACTTATAAATCACGGAAACGGAATTCTACTGCGTGATAGGAGGGGGAGGGATGTTTGGTTGGTGGTTGATTTCTGAAAATGATGAAGTAATGCTGACATCTTGAAGGATCGATTTATTGTTTCTCGAATGGATGCTTGCTTCCTCGAGAACGGCTCTGCTTTTAAGCATGTTGAAAGCTATGGGCCGTGTACCTGATATCTGCAGGCACTATTTAAATTCGCTTATTAAGTCTAGGAATATATACATCAATCAACAAATGATCCTAATTTAGTAAACCCGCCTACGCTAGATAAGCTTGATATTCAACCTAACTGAAATTCAAGAACAATAGCCTCATTCTCTACACGCAAGGCTCTTTCTCTACTCGCCAAAGTCGTGTTTCACGACCTAAAGGGGGAGGAAAGCTCTGATTGAACTTGTATGTTCTGATCATAAAATACAAAATTCACTGTTTCAACCAATCAACATACACCAATTCATCTATCTTTATCTTTTCTTGCCTCCTTTAATATGATCTCCAGAGCCCAGAAGTTCAATTCGAGTTTTCCAACACTTCACAGAAGTTTCTCCCGGATAACCTATAAAACCCCCATAATCACTTTTGAGCATTCACATAAACAACTCATCTGCAATATCACGGATATCTGCCACCAGGGTTAGCCTTTCCCAAAACGGATAAACTATCGGGACCTCACATGTTGCTCTGCACAGCCCCCTTGCGACATCTGAGAGAACTCCCGCACCCAACCCCACAATTGCTCCCAGGCAGCAAATAAGAAACAGTATCGCGTATCAGAAGAAGCATGGTCAAGCTGAAACCAATATCAATAGAGATAGCGCCTAGCTATGCTGGGATTTATCCGGATGGGGACGTTGAGGGGAAGTTGATGATGTTATAGAAGTTTATATTTTGGCGCTCAATAAGATTATCTCTACCTAGTAAAAAGATACTATTCACGAAGAGAGATGTTAGTTAAACTTGAATATGCAAGTATCCATTTTAAGCTCTGTCTAGTAAAATATCCAACTTTCTCTATAACTTTTCTTGTTCCAACCTCCATTCCAAAGCACAACCCCTCATCCAATGACATCAGATCGACCCCACATATGCTCAGCCACCCCGCATGCATACAACCCCTCCCTTCCTCGTCTTAATATTTCAGCTCTCCATATTCCTGCACCGCGCGTTCACCTCATACCAGCAGGACAAGCTCTGCTCTAACCACACGCCCTCTCCTGACTAGCAAAGCTTGTATAAAGGACCCTTATCTCCCCCTCTTCGGCTTTTGTCGACGATCAACGACCTTCACTTCCACTTCAAGACTTAAATCCATTTCTCTTTACGCACACGCATAACATATCAGACAAAGGCACATAGTAGAAGCTATGGATTTCCTTAAGAAAGCACAGAACGCTATGGGTAGCTCAAGTGGCAGCAATCAGCAACATGGACAGCAGCAGCAGGTGCAAGGACAACCGGGTCAGCCTGCAGGAGAGAAGCAGGATTATGGTGATAAGGGTATGTTGCTTTTTCTCTCTCCTTCCTCCTGTTGTCTAGAGGAACCAAGGAGAGGCACAGGATAGTGGCTAATGGTATCGATCAACAGCATTCGGATTCCTCGCAAAGAAGAGCGGCCACAACGTCGACCCCAAGACTGGCGAGAAGATCACCGATGGTGCGAGGGGAATTTATGAGAAGATGACTGGGTATGATATTCTCCTTCTTTGTTAGATTGATCGAAGATTGCTTCACCGCTCTGCCAAGAATTTTGCTAACCACTATGATTTTGCAGAAAGAAGGTTGATCCTAAGTACTCCAACTAGATGGCTTGAATTGGGTCGTGGGCCTGGCGTATGTGGGTTGTGCGGCTGGGATTGATAGGGGTGGAACGGGGGCTGGGAATGGCAACGGAGCACAAACGTTGGGATATATGATACCTTTGTTATGAAAAGATCACCATTCAATGAGACATGAACGGGAATGCGAATAATCTCTGCATGTATATGCCGCTCTGTCCCCGTCTTTCGATTTCTTATCCTTGTTGGGTTGAGACTTCCTCATTTGCAGGCCTGCTTTGTGTGTGGCCTTATTTGTGTGTGGCCTAGTTTGTGTGTGCCCTACTTGAACTTCTATGACAAAAGGGTGATAGCTACCATGATCTTGGTATTCTTCAAGCTCTCATAGATCAATCTCCCACTAGTCCAATCGCCTTGACTAGCCCTCTATCTCTCCAGGTCAGAAAATCCGATACCTAAGTTTCTTAGTTAATAGCCATCGCTAGGGATTTATATATAAACTTCTGGATATGAAAAATGACGAATTTTTCCCTTATGGTAATTTTCCTAACACCTTTGTCCCCTTTACTACTTGTTCTTGACAAAGCTGCCCCTATTGTGAATATTTGTTAATATTTATATGTGTTATAAGATGAAGTAGAGGGAGCTAAATCTTTAAATAAGTTTAGTACCTTGTTAAAAAGTTAAAGAAATATGCTTTTTAGAGGGATTAGATAACCTATAATTAATTAGAGAGAGTAGAGTTATACTATAAGAGAGAATATACTTTTTAAGTAATATTGTTTAGCTTTTAGATCAGGGCCTATTCATTATTTCTTTTCATGGTAATATGACTAGTCACGGAAATATATCATAGCTTATTATTTTATATTTGATATTTGAATAGTGTAGGACATTCTATTGACCACAAAGATACCTTGGAAGGTGAAGGCCAATAAAGGGGACTATCCACATTTTCTCTTTCCCATTCGAGAGCTAATTAAGTAACACAAGACGAATACGGGCGATCCGTCATTTCTCGACTAAATTATAGCAATATAACGTTGTGTTACATTCTTGATCGAGCACTGGCTAATGAGAGACTAGCCGAATAGTGTGCGTTAGTGGCTCCTCAACGAAGTCACTCCTGGTTGGTTAAGAGTAATCTCACGGGAGGGGGTCTTAGGCCACACGGTTATATCTTACGATAGTATTTCTGTTTTAGCTCGTTATCAATCCAAAGTCGAGAATACTCCTATGTCATATTTCCCTTCTGGAAGGTATGCCGGACCGAGGACGGCTGTGAAAGTGGGATCTCAATTAGGACTAGCGGGAGAAGTCCGCGCTGCAGAAGGCCATTATGTCCTGTCATGTGACTTACATCGTACTGCGCGTTGTTTCGTATCAGCAGAAGATCTGAGGAGGAGATCTGCCAGCTGCACTCGATGCCGGTTCATATTGCATCTGGTATGCGAATTTAAGTCGGGGTGGCTAGACACTGGTCATGAAGGGACGAAGGAGAAGATTCTCCAAGTCAATTATGGCCAAGGGCAAGTTCCGGTGTCCGTCATAATGGTACTCGTGGAAGACAATGTAGAAATAGAACTCGTGGGTAGCTTTTCTTACCTGTTTCAAGCTCAAGGTATGCAATGTGCTCATCTACAAGCGAAAATAGATCATGCTGATCTGACTGACAGAGGTCTTTCCATTGAAAAGATACGACGGCACTTTTGAAACGTTGGATATCCTTGAAGACTCTTCAACAACTGAAGCCTTTGACCGTGCCCAAAAATGGCTTCAAAATTGTCTGCAACACGATCTGTTGTGTGCCCAGGTTGATCTTGACTATAAGCCTCGCCGACTTATTGACATCGGGAAGGAGGACTGTAATCCACGCCTTTTCGAGCCTGGATCAGCAATGCCCTATGTTTGCCTCAGCTACTGCTGGGGTGAAAACGTAGATAGTGTTCTCACCACCACGAGGAGCAATATCCGGAGCCACTATGGGGAGATCCAGCTTCTAGAATTACCTCAAACCATCCAAGATGCGATAACGGTCTGTAGGGGTTTGGGTTTAAGCAAGTTGTGGGTCGATTCTCTCTGTATTGTTCAAGATGATATCGAAAGCTGGCTCCAGGATTCTTCGCAGATGAAAGAGATATACGCAAACTCGTATCTGACTATTGCCGTTGAGGAGCCATCATCATGTCAACAGGGATTCCTTCGGAAACAAAGATTTGGGAAGGCTGGGTGGCAGCGCAAGATCGGCCTCAGCGAAGTCGTCAACTACACTAAGAGGAGCATTGTTCTAAGACCTAGCCATCCCGACAATGAGGCGCCAGTGAATGGGTGCTCACTAGATAAACGTGCATGGTGCTTTCAGGAGAGCCTTTTACCTAGCCGGAGACTTTGCTTTAACGGCAATGAAATGTCTTGGGAATGCATCTCTCGACGAACTTGCGAGTGTGGCCACTCCGTATGGATGAAACCAGCGATGAGGTACTCTGGGTAAGTCTCTTCCTCGTAATATGACGGGTGGCTTTATACTGAGATATATCTCATAGGTTGGGTTCAAGAATCAAACATGGCCATATGGGGACACTTGGAACGCCTGGCCAAAAGGCAGTGCCAGCTCCACAAAACACTATAGTGGCGAATCCACACAACGATTGGCTGCAGCTTGTCGAACAATATTCTTCACGCACATTGACTCGCAAAACTGACAAGCTAACGGCTATTTCTGGGTTAGCGAAGATGATCATGGAACGGTGGTACAATTGGATGATTCATGTTGATCCTATTTCAAACTATGGTATATACCACGCAGGTCTATGGTCAGCTACATTTGTTCTCAATCTTGGTTGGTACGTTTTAAGTATGGAACAAGTGCAAGACATTTCGTCTCCATATAACGCCCCTTCGTGGTCTTGGGCATCGGTCGACGGCGCAGTTCGTTACAATTACTCAAGTCGAAGGACTTACTTTCAGATCCGAAATGACTGTAGAGTGGAGAACCTTGTGAGCCAGACCATTCTTGACTCCGACCCAACGGGTCCCGTGAAATCTGGCCATGCAGTACTCACTGGTCAGCTCATACCAGCGCAGATGGTCGTGCGATCTAGTATCTTGACGGCGACTAATAATATCAGAGTGATCAGTGTTACAGCTGATAGCATGGGAAGCATGATAGTACACTTAGACCGAACTCTGCCATCTCTTCAAGCGGACCCGGAGGAAACCTCCAAGCAGGAACTGTTCTGCTTTAGGATACACACCACTCTGCGAAGACGTCCCACAAATCTCGAACTTGTGGAGGTTGCTGAGGTGACTTACTTGCTGCTTACTCGGGCTCACAAGGATGGCCCATTCACAAGAGTTGGTCTCGGGATAAGTAAGAATGAAGAAGTGCTGGAAGCTAAATGGGCGGAGGATTTCTGTCCCATCCAGGCTCTGGGGGTTCAATCCCCTGTGGATACGATAACTATCATTTGATACAATTTGGTACAAATTCACATGAATGCTTGACAAAGTGACTTAGGTACCGCTGGGTTATGGAATATATAGAACACCATACATTATATTTGCTTTCCTTTATACATAATAATGGTAATCTGAAATTTCTCCCATCAAGCATCGAAAGACTGCTTCTATTCTATAAAATGGCGTCACAACACGCAAAACCCTATAGGTTACGTTCCGTTCAAAGTTGGGTTTTATACCCTAGAGCCGTAGTTAAAATCTATGGGATGTTTAGGGATGTTCACCTGCGAGTATTCTAAGATTGAATATAGATGTAATACCATCTCTCTCCTTGAGCGACGAGCAATTGAGCGTCCTTATATTCATTGTTTTATTTTAGAAGGAGCAGACTTAGTTCTTTTGACCCATTATCCTCTACTCAAGGACAGACAATTTACATTTCGTGCAAGTAATATTACGACTCAATTCGACTTCAATCAAACAAAATAAAAGTGACCTGGTGTCTAACCTGATTCAATGGCTCAATATATCGAGTAACCTCAAATCACGCTAGGCTATAGTAGTATTATATACCTAGATTATGTCGTCATTGTGTACAGCTGTCAGCTAACTACTCGAAAGATAGAGAAAAGTCAAGAGAAGTAAAAGTTGGTACCAAGAGATTGTCCCGACAGAATATCAATGGTACTGTAGGACTTTTGTTACAGCATTGATAATAATAGAAGCCATAATCAAATCCAAGAGCTTACTTTCAAGCTTTTTGAGGGACTCAGGTCTCGATGGTGAGCATGCTCACAATAGTTTACAGTATAGTCAATAAGTACGATACAACAAAAAAATAGGAGAGTTAGCGTTGCACTCATAACAGCATTCTCATTCCACCATTGGTATCTATCGCTCTATGACAAGTTCATCTGAAGGTACATTCAAAACGCCTTGTCCCATCATTTCTTTTTCGCCACAGCCCTGGCATTCTCATTATGCCAAACGGCCCTGGGCTCCAGTCCCTTGACCTTCGTCTTAGTCTACGTCTCACTCAATGAGCCACCTTTTCAATACAACCCCACCACGATATCACCACGGATTCGAGCGGTGAGGTGCACTTCGGCTTCGAGGTCGAGCTTGATGCCGACCATGAGCGCCGCTTTAGTGAGGTTTCCGTGCTCGTCGTGGGCGCCGTGGAGGAGTTGGCCTAGGGGATAATGTGTTAATTGTATGAAAAGGGGAGGGGGGGTGGCGGAATTACCAGCAGGAGCACGAAGACCCTCAGATGTTGGCAGCGAAGGGAGGGATGAGCGTTGCTGTCCATTCTGTGCGGGGAACGAAGTAGAGATTGCCTTTCGTCCGTCGTCAGAAGGCGAGTATGCGGCGTTGGCGCCGGTGGCGTTGTATGGAGTGGTAGTGGTGGAAGACATATTTTCTAAAGTTGGAGAACTTGAAGGATCGTCGTTTTCTGGTTGCGGGAAAGATTGAAGATACTTCTCGTGATGGACTTCAACCGGCGAGAGTTTGAGGAAGATGATGTCGGCCTGTCTTGTTGGTTGTGGTGCGAAAATGTGATTACTAGAAATAGATGCTGGTACAGATAGTAGATCTCGCCGGGAGTTCTTTATCGTGTTGAATGGAGAATGAGAATGAGTATAAGGGAAGACTGGCTTGAGGAACAAAGGGAAGTTTCTTTTTCGAGTAGGAAAAGTTTACTTATACCAGTCGTGAACCGGGGGAGATTTTTCTTTAGGTATGATATACAAACCGTACGATTTACCTCCACGAACGACGCTTAGTCCCCTTCCAAACATCCCTAGTGTCAAAATCCGCACTCAAGAGGTCTGGACTTGGAATTCCTAATGCGGCGAATCCTAGCTTTCGAGAACTTCAATTCCATAGGAAAAGACAAAGTACGAACAAATGGCCAGATTAAACCCAGCACTCTCGGACGAGCGCAACCTCCCCTTGCAGCTTAGCACGCCTTGAAACCACTGTCAGAAAATCATCTGATGATTTAGCGCGCCATGATCTGTGCCATGGTGCATTGTTGCGACGTTGGGATCCTGGTCGTGGATCCTTTATATGACCACTTCTTCCCCGTGTGCATGAATGGGAGCGAGGTACTGGTGATCCACTTGGTAAAGTTCCGCACCGAGTGAACTACCGGTGTGCGAGAGCTGGGAGATCTGTTGAAGGTATTCTCATGTCCACATATTCCACGCCCATGAGATTCAAGCCAGAATGGACGAAACAGACTGACCATACAATTTCATAATGCTTCGGCAGATTAGACGACTATAGAACACATAAAAGCCTGTTACACGAAATAGTCTTACGACGAATCCAGGCAAATAGAACTACTACCGAGGGGAAGAAAGGCGCAAACAACTCAGCAACATAATACTCACTCACAGAACCACCACCACAGAATCGAGCACAACATCTCCCCTCCTCCAAAATGACATCCATGCTCCTCGCCCTGATAACCACCCCCGCCATCCTCGCAACCAGCGAAGCAATCCGACAAGGTCAAACCAAAGACCGTCGCGACGAACACCGCGCCCGGCGTTCCAACCTCATAGTATCCTGCGTCGATGACTCCGAGTACTCTCATGAGATTGATCATCGGATGATAGGGCTGAGGAACAATCGTGTATGTCCCCTTCCACTTCCTGATTCAATTAGCCAATTTGTGATAGGACATAGTGATGGTATTGATGGTATGTAGTTGTATATAAAAACGATTCCAGCGGATAAGACACTACACCCCTTTGCCGGCTATTACCTCCCCTACCACCCTACCGAAGGCCCGGACTACGAAGGTCTCGTCTCAACCATCACTACCGAAGCACCCATCATGAACTGGATATACGTTGACGTCGCCACGCACCAAGTAAAGTACGGCTTACGCACCGACTCAAATCCTAACATCAGCGGGCCGTTTGACTGCACACGGCAGGATAGACGGTTAACGCTAGAGGGATGGGAGGGGTTTGTGGCGGTTAGGGAGGAAGGAGAGGATGGAATGGTGGAGTGGGGGGTGTATTTTGATCGAGATGACGATGGGTTGGTGGGGAAGTTGGGGGAAGGGAGGGTGGTGCTGGAGGTTGAGTTGTGTAGGTGGGAGAAGAGGGTCAGGAGGGGGAAGCCGATGGGGGATATGAGGGGTGCTGAAGGGGAAGGTGGTGAGAGTGGGAAGGCTGAAGGCGGTGCTTCAAAGTGATTTTGATAGTTTGAGCGAGATCCTGAGATGGTATAGTGACGACGTTTTTCTCTTTGGTGAAGGGCGTTGAGGAGTTGAAGTCTTCCAGGTATTGGATATAGACTAGACCGCCCACACTCATCATTGGTGTCCACCATCTGATCACAATACCACTAGAATATTTCAAGACATTCTGGAAGCTCCCCTTTCGTCCAAATTGTGGCTGAATGACAAGCCATCTTACGACGCTCTCAACTGCAGAATTGACTAAAGGGGTCTGGTATCATTAGTTGACGTGACTTTTGAATTCCCTCTGTTGAACTTCTTGAGCTTCTCGATCATGCTGCTCAACCTGATCATCCGGCGACTCCCATTGAATATTTGTTAGATGTCAACCTCGCGCCCCCTGTCAACAACCCCATAACCATCCTTCCCCTGTCCTCTTGACACGTGCCCGCCAGGTACATCGTTCGAACAAGCCACTCCATCGTACGACCACGAAACCATACAAGACTCCTCAACCACTCACAACCTCCAACTGTCCATCACTAGAAACGCTAACCACGTATCGGGTCAGCGCTCCGTAACCATCACAACAATGCAATCAGCACAAACTTGAGTTCGCCGAGCCAGTTCACGGGCCTTGTGCATTGCAAAGCTTGTTCGTCGTGCAAAGGGAGGCTATCAAACTGTAATTATAGCAAGGGCGAAGATGTCGGGAGATATCTCGACTGGAAAATCGTTCCACCGATAGAGGAACTTGTTTGAACATGGGGTAGGACAGGACGAGTTTGAGACACGAGGGGAGCGGCGGCGCAGGTGTGATTTTCTTGTCGTCCCAGAAACGTTGGACAGAGGGCATAATTTTAGACATAATATTCTTTTGAACCTAGCGGGATTAATATCGTGAAGAGAATGATCTTGAGAAACGAACTCGAACTCAAACTCAATGGCTTCCTTTTTGAAACTAGATACCTCGAGCAATATCCTTGAGCGAGATTCCGTGAATGAGTCGTATACAGCGAATGACTCGGCGAGGAATTCATACGCCTCAGCAACTGATTCTGATGGACGATCTGCGAGAAGTTCCTATGCGGAGTCGAGGTCATCCAGGAGTTCGTACGGGTCGATAATGAATACATCGCCGAGGTCCTCGAGAACTTCATATTCATCACTTAGAGATACATTCGGGCGGGTGGCCAGCTTTTCGAGGACGTCAGACAGTTTTGTGCCAGAAACCCCTTCCGGTTCTCAGGACAGTCCACCAGGTTCGCCGACAAATTGGACAAACAAGGCAGAAAGTGAATCGACAGAAAATGTGGTGAAAGACGGCCCAACGGTGCTGAGAAATCTCCAGAATGTGCAAACAGTCCATTGCGTTGCTTTCGGTGTCTTTGATCGGTATTACATATCATGGGAAGACACCAGCAATCAGTTCCACCAAGGCAAGTTGTCAGTCAACTCCGCGCTTTTGGACAAAATTACTAACATCTGTATATTTAGAGCACAATAAGCTGCCAGAAAACCTCCGCACTTGGCTCTTCCCTGCTTCCGACGAAACTCGACATATACCGTCGCTTCAAGTCTCATTTGGATCTAACGATGATTTCTTCGCCTCGGATCGATTCGGTAAGACATCGAGTAGGGATGCCGCACCCAAAGTTGACGAAAACAACCCGGTTTCGAGATTGGCAGAGCTTGCAAGAGGGATGATCAATCGAAGAAGGCCACAAATGGAGACGGAAAGCAGCAACGCACTGGAAACTGAAGACTCAAATGATGGCATAGAGACTTTGACAATCCCCAAGTCAGATCGCAGGAGAACTTTTGTGGGAATGCAGTCGGCGCCATTGAAAATTGAGGCGAAGTTGGCCACGATATCTGCTGGAGAGGTTCTCATAAATAATGATTATGCTCGAAGTAGCATTACTCGACGAAAAGCACATACAGTATCCAGCCCCAGACTTCCACTGGATATTACTGGTGGACTGGTGGCACCGCCTAAATTAGAACGTAGACGAACATTCATGGGGACACAGTCTGCTCCCATGAAAATCGAGGCGAAGCTTGCTACTATTGCCGCAGAGGAAGAGCAAATGAGTAGGACACCGACAGATGGAACAACAAATACGGCTCAGAGAAGACGGAGAAGTGTCTGGGCCCGAGGGGCAAAACTATCGTCTCCAAGGTTAGATTTTAGGAAGCAGGGGGATCTGGATGGCGATATGGAGACTCCAGATGCATCTGGGTCTTCTATCAAAACAGAGGCAGAATTAGCAACAATTGTCGCTTCTGTGGTGGACAAGAAGGATATGGGTTCAAAAGCCGATCCTGGGGTCGAGGGCGGTGGGGGCTCCATTGGGTGTATTCCAGCACCATTACCTTTGCAGGAGTCACGTCCAATACTAGACAAGAGAGAAGCAAGTGCTGTGCTTATTGAAGACCCACCGTTGCAGAGCGGGGTTGAGACAACAGAAAGGATAGACAGGGCTCACGCGAGACGACGGAGCGGATTCTTCAGTGGCGTTCCCATAAAGCCGCCTCCAAGACCAGAAGTATCATCATGGCGAGAGACGAGAGAACTTATGGCTCGACAAGCAACTTACAATGAACCACCAAGACATCATACACCCGCTATTATCCCTGCACCTGTGGCGAAGGGATACGTATCCACAGGAGTTCAAACCGAACCAGAAATATTCATGCCAATCGAAAATGTAGAGCAAAACCCACAGGCGCACAACTACACGAGCTGTGAAAGCTATCTACCACCACAGCACCATGTTGTCATCGGATCGATGCAGGATTTTTTCAGGGGTGAATATAGCCTTGGAGATGCTCTGCGATATGTGTGAAGAATAGTACTCTGGGAAAAGTGACTTCAAGAAGTGACGGAAAACAGGACGTCTTGAATTAGGAGCATCCACAATGCAAAAATTTGTGGCGGATAGATCCGATTTAGGTGTAATGGGGTCGCTGTCTCGCTTATTGTCGAGGTCGATCATAATCTCCGCTCGAGAGCGGATGCTAGCCGAAGCAAGATATGTACGTTTGTGTCTTGTGAGAGGCTGGCGATTTCGCAAAACTGAATAATGTTCGTGGCTTTGAGGTGGATTGAGTATGAGCCTCCGTAACCCAACAATCGGAGTGTAGACGGAAAGCCAAAGTCTGTATATAGTTTGGGGCGCAGGAGAGTAAGGGGGAAAGATTTCATTAGCGATACCCATGTACATTATAATCAGCGGGCCGAAGAGGCGCCTGAAGTTCAACCTAAAAGTATGTATCTCGTCTGAGCATAATATCACACTCTAGGTGAGCATGTTGTACTCAAATGACAATGTCATCCTGTCGCTCCCAGTCTCGTTCTTCTTGGATGTCATACCAGCTGCTGTTGGTCATTCTGAGCATCTCTAGCCTGGTGGGCCTCACCGGCCATCTAAGCCATGACTCCACTATAGCTTCGTATATATCAAGGGAGAGGCACCGTACAGATATGTTCATGTCCGGATCTCCCCCTTTGGTCAGGTCTCTCAAGGACGGACAATCAACCTCGGCCCAATCTGCAAAACCAGGCCAGATGACCTTCAAACCTTCCTGAAGAGAGGAGCTAGGCATCGATGACATTTGACTGTAAATAAACTCGAAAATATCAAATCTTGCAGAATAGTCTTCCCTCAAGCAGGACCAAAGGGGTCGGGGTTGAAAGTCCAAAAGCGCAAGCTCGTGATTGGGGAAAAACTCATGCGACGAAACTCTCAGAGGTTCATATTCTCTGCGATCGTAGATGAGATTGGGGGGATCTTGGAAGAGCATGCGCCAATGATCCAGATTGATATGTGCTTGCGTTTTGTGTGCGACGCTGGGCAGTTCTGCCATCTCGCTGTTCAACTCTCGACGGAGTAGTATGAGATTCTCTCGTTCTTGCTGGGCGTCTTCACCGTCAATAGCATGAATGTCATGCTGCCTGCGAATGAGATCCTTCCCTCTGAGTGTCAACTTATCCACATCTGCGACACGGTTGGCGATCGAGGCTGAGCGGAACGATAGTCTTTGCATGCGGCGCCACTCATCAGTGTAGTTACGAGTATTTTCCTCGAGGCCCTCCTCATACTTTGCAAACTCGCCTAGATCAAATCTGCGCTGATACTCTACCAGGTCTCTTTGAGCCTTAGAGGTCATTTGTACAGATGAGATGTCGGCTCGAGATAATTGGACTTGTGGAAGGCTTTCTCTACCGGGGGGTGTGGTCACACCGGCTGCTTTCATTCGCTGCAGGACTTGGGCAGTGGAAGCGGCCTCTATACGCTCATCCCGTCTGAACTTTTTGATACTTACAGTTGTAGATGACGCGATCTCGAAGATATTTTGGCAAGACATCTCCGCTTCCATCGCACTCTTCCTCCTGGTTGTTGTTTCCCTGGGCAGAGTTGTGAATCGCTCTTCGTCCTCGACCCACATGAGGACACGCACCAGGCCATACTTGTGAAAAAGCGAGTTTGTCCGACTAGCCGCCATCAATTGGTGCGTCACCAGGGTTTGTATCGAGGTGAATCCCCTGTACGGCTTCTTGGGCCAATAAGAGAGATTGATGAGAACCAACAAAGTGTCATTTGGCTCTTGCAACTTCGGATCACCCGATACGAACTCTATCTGGTGGGGAAGATGTTCTTTGTCCAACACAGTTTCCAGATTAGCCCAAATGACACCAGATTTGGGTATTAGTTTATATTTGGAGTCAGGAGCGTCGAGGAGGGGCTGGATCATTGATCCGTAGAGCTGTGTCTCGGGCTCCATGAGTATGTGAGACCGTGGCCTGAGGAGTTCATGGACCTTAGAAGACCATATAGCTGGTCCAGGATTGATGTCAATGATGTCGCAGCCGACATGCTTGTTGAGAGATGGTTTCATACGTTGGAGGATATCATCTAAATGTGTTAATCGTGGAAGAAGTAGGAGAATTGACACTGACTAACCACAGAGCCCTTGGTGGAGAACATGAACACGCTTTCTATCTACACCCGGTATGGCCTTTTTCATTTTCCCAGGTTTGTCGTAACCATATCCCTTAGCAAGATCTAGCACGGTGGTACTGGTAGCTTCATCAAGCTCCCTGAGGTTGTATGCTTGCTCCACCCATGTGTTTCCGTGCAAAGCTGGCTTCGGCTTCCGCGGGCGAGGGGTCGGCTTTTTGCGCTCTCCAGGAGGCTTTTTTGGCCTTCCGACACCTCTCTTAGGTGCTTTCAAGGTATCCTCCTCAGTAGCAAGGTTAGCCGGTTTCCTCGGGTTTGCGCGGGGGTTTTTGGTCGTGTTCAATGTATCCTCCTCAGTAGCAAGTCCAGCGGATTTCTTTGACCTTGCGCGAGATTTCTTGATCGTACTCAATCCCTCCTCCCCAGCAGCAGGCTCAGCAGCGATTTCAGCAGCAACAAGACTCTCAAATACTGATGCCACATCTTGAACTCGCGTATCTCTTAAAGAGCGGTCAGGAGCTGAAGATCCTAACATTTGCTCGTCCGTCTGACATGTAGCAGCCTTTCCAGTAGAGGATCCATCTGAGAAAGGGGATTTAGATACCCGTGACTTCGTCCCGCGCGTTGGCTTGGGCTTCGCAGATTGTTTTGGGCATGAAGCAGCCTTTTCGGACTGTTCTACCGTTGAGGCTGCCGGCGAGGGGTCATCGCTGCGAGGCAACTCATCGAGCTTCGAGCTAGATTCGCGCTGGTATCGATATGGTCCGGTATGAAATGGTCGACCACACTGCGATGTATATTGTAGAGCTCGTAGCGCTGGTCTACTGACGCAGGAGAAAGAAGGCCGCATCAATGGCTGCGTGAAGATGTGAGGCGAGGAATCGAGGGAGGATGGCGTGCAGATAGGTTGAAAGAGCGTTGAAGGTCTGGGAGGTTGAAGTACTACGTAGAATAGAAAAGATAGTACAAGTATGAGGAGATGAGATGATACAGAAAAAATACAGAAATACCCGGAAATGATTGGAATGGTCGAGAATATTGTACAGAGAGTGTCGGAGGGAGGACTATCACAACTTAATGAAATAGTAGGAGACAAAAAGATAGACTCAGGTTCATTGACGTATCGAGGTAGAAATTTGGAATTCTGCCAGCTCACCGCCTTGACCCAGCTTGCTTTTCGCCCAATTCGGCTAGCCCACGACGTAAGTCTTGGCATTGCTGCAGCCTGCCCCTCAAGGTCGAAGCACTTGGACATCTGGGCCAGCAAAGACAAGAGAAGTACGAGCACCCGTACTCCAAAGTGTTGTGCCTGACCGTCGACGCGCAAACATGCGACGCAACCCAAGGCACCAGAATCCGAGCACATCTGCAACGACGACAATCAGACGTCATTGCCTTCTTCAAGTACCTCCTAAAGTGCATATCTAAACCTCCTCTTCTTCCGTACACGACTTTGCGGTTCTAGAGTACCCGGTTGAATGATCTGGATTCAAAGTCTTGCTTGCCCCTCCTCCCGCCGCTTCTATCACGATAGCTTCACTCGCCACCGGACTCTCAATTCAAGCATATGAATGGACTCTGTCCCGCAATTCGATCAGCCAACCAAGCCCGGCAGCGACGGGAGAGAATAATACACATCTTAAGACACGTCTCCTATCTAAGATCAACCTGCATCCTCCGTCAACAAAGCCTTCAACAACCATGGCGGGGTCACCATTACCTGCATCTCACCCCATGAGTGTCAAAGAGATTTCAGCAAAAGCTCAGGACTTCCAATTCAATCCGTCTATTGCCTTGAAATACTGGTTACGCACGGCGGATACACTGCTTCGTGAGGTAATATTGCTTCTGGTTCTGGTTCTTCTGGTTCTGCTGGTTCTGCTGGTTCTGCTAGTTCTGCTAGTTCTGCTGCCGTGTTGGCATGGACGGACTGTCAACTTGAAAGAGCGTATGCTAACATGCCGCTAGGCACAAATCTACGAGAGAGAACACAATGACCAACAGACCTTTCTCTTGCTCATGCGGCATGCCAGTCTTGTGGCCCAGCAGATCCCAAAACATCCCGAAGCTCGCCTTCCAGAACATCGCCAGGCTATGAGGAGCGCCCGTGAGACATTGCCAGGCGTGGTTCAGCGGCTCGAAGCCATCAAACCCCGAGTCGATGCTCGCTATGATGCATGGCAGAAGGCCTTAGAGAGGAGGGAGGAGAGGAAGGAGGCCGCCACACAAAATGACCAGCCAAAATCACGCTCGCGTCATGAATTTGCCGCTTCTGATCCCGCAGTTGCTGGAAACGCCATGACATTATCTGCCGATGAACATAGCGAGCTAGCCGTGAAAATGGCCCATAAAGAAATCCGGAGGAGAGATGCTGCCCGGCGATCTTCCCGGCAAGCTGGAGTCACGGCAGAAGAGGAACAGGAGAGACGTACTGCTGGAATCTGGGATGACTGGGAGGCAGCTTTCACCAAAAACGGGGAATCCTCAAAGTCTGACGACCAGATGCGTATGAATATGGAGGCGTCGCGGCGAAGGATGGATGGTTCTCACGATATATTACCCGAAGGAGTCAAGCCGCGTTCTTCAAGGCCTCCCCCACGTCCTTCCCGGCCAGAACAACAGAGAAATGGCCACAGTGAATATCGATATCCATCAATCGTGAAATCCAGACCCATGCCAACGGATGATACCAGCTACGAGTCACGATCAAGATCGAAATCACCGCGACGAGCACAACTACCTCCAAAACCACCCAAAGAACGCATGGAAGATCCAAGAATCACCCCCGCACCTCCACGGCGCCCTGATAAAGAGCTTCTAGAAAAACCATCAGATACCCCATCGAAGCCTGAACCTCCATCCTCATTTACTTTCAGACCTTCAGCATATCTCGAAAACGGCAGTCCACTTCGAACCGTTTTTCTACCCCCGACCCTCCGAGATCAATTCCTCGCTCACGCAGCCTCTAACACCAGGAAGAACTTGGAGACATGCGGCATGCTCTGCGGCACTCTCGTCTCCAATGCCCTCTTTATATCGAAAGTCGTTATACCCGAGCAAGAAAGCACTAGTGACACGTGTGAGACCATCAACGAGAGTGCGTTTTTCGATTACTGTGCCGCCGAAGACTTGATGGTATTGGGCTGGATTCATACACATCCCACTCAATCATGTTTCATGAGTAGTCGTGACTTGCATACGCATTGTGGATATCAGATCATGATGCCGGAAAGTATTGCTATAGTGTGTGCGCCCACCAAGAATCCGTCGTAAGTCAATCATCCCGATATATGCTTTGAAACACAGTATTAACTGCGTGTAGATGGGGCGTTTTCCGCATGACAGATCCACCAGGTATGCAATCTGTGTTGAATTGCAATAAGCCCGGATTGTTTCATCCTCATGATGAGAAGAACATATATACCGATGCTCTGCGGCCTGGCCATGTTTGCGAAGCGGACATGCCATTTGAGGTGGTTGACTTACGGCCCTAACCTAACTGAGAAACATAATTTAGAAGACCTTTGGTCTAGGCCAGAACGACGAAACGAAACTAAACTTTTGCATTTTTGGAGGACAATCACAGCGCTGGCGTTTTTGGGGTGTGCTTGGTCCCTGGGATGGTGCATTAGAATAGGGGATGAATGAGCGGATACCATTATATTGTAACTAGACAGCTGATGGTGCGCGTAACGAGGAATGTTATCTTTTTAAAGATGCCCTCTGAAGCTACTCTTCACGTTAGAAAAGATGTTTTGTGCAGCGATTACCCCTAGCTCTGCTTCTATTTACTCTGCGCATACTTTGCTATCAATGCTGTTCTACGTTGATATCTGATGAATCACAGCTTCCTGTCTTTACTGTTTGTTGGCTTTATATTTCTTACCTATTCCTTGCAGAAGCCTTGAGCACTGGCCAAGTTCGGGTCTCTCCTTGCTTGTCTTTAACAACTGCCCAGTAGTGCTATTTTGCCGGGATTATGAACTATTTTTACTTTGTTGTGACAGCTTTCCTTTCATCTCTACTCTGTAAAATCCAAACTGTTGCACGAGAAGCTTAAAGCGGAGTGACTACAAGTAAGCTTAGCCTATACTAATGCTACTCAAATACTTTCACGTTCAATTACTCCGAGTTCATTAAAAGCCAACAATATTAATGACATCTCTTGCATTTGTTTTTCGCAACTCAACGTTACTTCTACACCGACTAGTTGATGTAAAAGCGAAGAATACTTCATCCGGCTGCTAATATATTGACATTCAGCCTATAGAAAACAGAGCCACAGAGCGTCATGATAGGTTAAGGTCAGGTGCTTTGATCTCGTACTGCATGTAACTTTGGTTTTCGAAATTCCGGCTCAAGAAACGTTAGGAGCCAATATAAGATCCTTTTTGCTTGTACTTCTGATAGAAGGGGTGGGTTGAAGTAGCTCTTCTTTGTATAAGAGCTCTGCATTCGCAAACTTGAGTAATAACTCACCGTTTATTCAAGCCTTCAGGTCAGCTTCTGAAATTTTCACAAGCTGTGGTCCACCTGGCTCTCGATTGCTGTGATCTTTCACCTCCCCTCCCAAACAACAGCCCGAAAACCCCCGATTAACACAACAATCACCACAGGTTCTGACTTCTATTGCAGAAGCTGTCCCTGGACTCTCTGCAATATAAATGTCCATATCGACTCTGACATAACGGCCACATGTTGGAAACATGGTGGTGTCACTGGTGGGAAGAATGGTGAGAAAGATGGTGATAAGTGAGTACAGGAAGTTGAAGACGATAACAAGCATGGGGGACTGACAGGTGCATATCGGGGTGTAGTATCTGGATAAAGACAGACAAAGGATATTACGCATCGACTTACAATTTGGTGAATAATGGCACTGGTAATCCTACTCCCTGGTTTGTTCGGGAATAAAGCAAGCTATTGGAATGACCAGCTGAGGAAGACCTTGATTATTGTGGCAGAGACTCGGAAGAAAAAAAGTACACGAAACATGCTGTGGATGTGAAATACGACGCAGACTGCTGGACTAGTGCCATGGTGCCGACGGTCAATGATATTAATGGCCTTGGTATCTACTACAAACCTGGGAGTAGCATATATATCGTTTGCTGGCACGGTACCAGACAGGAACCTTTGTCTGCTTCGAGGTACTTATGCTAGGAAGCTTTTTAAGAGGGATGGAGTGACAAATTAACCAGTGTAGACTGAGGCTTAGGACTACTGATGGATGTTTGATTCTGGAGAGCATGTTGGAGGAACGCATTGATTTGGGGGAGATTGAACGGCGTTTGGATTTTCCGGCCACAAAAAACCAGCGAGAAATTTCTGATCGGCACATCGAACCTCTCATAAACTCGACGAGGGGGTCGAGAAACGATGGCTGAGAAATGGAACGGTGGGAGATTGAATTGTGTGGAAGGTTTCTTGTTCACGGACCTCTATAAGAGCTTGAGTCAAAACCATACGTATACCTCTCTAAGCCTCCCATATATTATGGGATGATAGATTAGAATATTCTTAGTTTCCTGGGAGAATAAACTTAATTACATTAAAAAGGTTAGGAGAATAATTCATATTTTTTTCTCCTAAACAAGACAGTCAGGGTCTTTAGTTAAAGTGCCTAGTATCTAGAGTTCTAACGTACGCTTTGAAACGTTTCATATGCATTTCTTCCTATGTCTACTGTTGAGCAAATGAAAGGTCACTTGGTAAATACTTTCATATATCAGCTATGGGGCTTAAAGCGCTTAAGCGATAAAGTTTTACATTCGTGACATTCAACATAATTGCCACATCCCAAACTCTGACGATCTTTCCATGACTCTACCTACTAATTTCTGTATCTTCTGCCACCCTCAAGGATCACCTAATTATCCTTTTTCATTTTTCCCAGTACATCGATCCTTGGCGTAACAGACCATTTCATCATCTACGGGGCTTCCTACAGCTACTATTTCGAATATCCTTAGCAAGCATGTTAAGCATTACTACCAATCCTCACTTCATGATTTAGGGGGAATGAGAACAAGTAATTGTCCAGTCTTGAGGATGGCTACTGCCTATTCACACCTGTTTGGAAGGCCGCGTGTGAGATGAATTCGAAAACGGCTCCCTCTACAGATTTGAAGCTAAGGGGTTAGCTAATAACTCTGTGTGATATCATGCATTAGCAAGAATACATATATAATGGCCAGGTAGAGGAAGCCTGTGAAACCCTTCTATCAAGACTTAACTGGATCAAGCATGCTAACTTGTAACCAAGTTTGAGTCCACATATAGAGGACCTTCTTTGTGTTTCGCTCCAAGAACTGTGGGGTTGCTCAAGTATTCTTTCGTCCCTTGCTAAAAGCCTCTGTAAAACTATGAAGGCGCTTGGCTATCTTATCACGAGAGACTTTGATATTCTCTTCCTCTCGGTTGGATTGGGTGCGCCACTGTGCGCGTGGTGATTCTGTGTTCAAAAAATCTTGGATTCGGGAACCCGAAAGCTTTGATTCAGTGGTAGATACCCTGCTCCGTCCGTGGATACTTCTGATCATCATTTGCATTCTTCTTGGCATAGAGAGCGACTTTATCGTACCCTCTGATGGAGCCATTCACAGCGTCCATAGATGTCTTTGACGATTGAGACATTCTGAGGCCAAAGAATACTCTCTTGGCGAAAATTAAGAGATGAAGTTGTCTAAGGAGACGTAGTGTATATACTATGTCACCTTAGGTGACATCTTAGTGTTTGTTCAGAGTTGCTTAGAAGGGATGGGCGCTAAAATGGGTCAAAGGACCAAACTGTATTATGTTGGATCAAGATCGAGTTTTTGTTAGGGAGATCGGAGAAGTGATTTTAGAAACCTGATATTTCCGACTTCAAAATGGAGAGATAAGGGGCATTTTATACATAAGTGATTTAGGGACGAGAGTAATAGAGAGCTTCACCGAAGTGCAAGAGTGTTACTGCACATTGCCATGCATGCGCAGAATATTATCCCTGGATTACCTGGTTGTTTTACACCTATCGCAAATTGCTGCAACCCTCGGAATTGGATAAAAAAAAGTCACAAACTTCAACCTTACCCCGCCATCCGACGCATCCTGGTTTCGACCTATCGGGCTTTGTTAAAGCGCGTGTTTATGTAACCTAGTATGCTGAATTAGAGACTTGTGACAAGGAATTGTTGACTTTCTCCCTTTGCTCGGCACTCCTGCCAGGCTCCCAAGAGTGAAAGAAAGACAAGCCATTAGAAATACTGAATTCTGGCTGCTTACGCGTGAATGGCACTGATCGGGACAGAAAGGCTTCCCGAACTAAGTAATGTCCTATTCGGACTCTTGCACAGTGAGAGCCCGGTAGGAGTCGGATTTGCTGCAAAGCGTCCATACTTAAGGTATACATTTACGCGACTTTACAGAGCAATTTCTTTGAATCCTAGCTATTATCTTCCACTGAAGCTTCTCTCGAAGCCAACTAAAGAATCTTTGATATTATGCTTGGAGACCATTGGCATTTCATATGCTAGAAGGATTAATGGTATACCTATTAGATGAAACAAATTTACGGGAACACTAATGAGCAATGGATACAAGTAAAGTAAGTTCATACTCGTTAAGATTCTATTTAAGCCATCTGCAAAATCTAGAACATGAGAAGATCCAAACTCGACAACAAGGATGCTTCTTCCCATTTGGGAATCGCACAGCTACCAAGTTCGGAACGGTACACAAACCCCTGTTGCTGTCATCTGGTGGAGCATTTCGAATCTAGCATACTGTTATGAAAACAAGATAATATTCTGGGATAAGTGATAGTAGCCCAGACTGCTCTAACATGTTCAGTTCCTTGGATAGTTTCCTATGGCACTGAAGGCGTCTCCGAGCGCCTTGGAGACACACCATTAATAAGGCTCCAGCCGAAAAGCCACGTCGTCCGCTGTTCGAGAAACTCTGGAAACATTAGATTGCTTCAGGCGAGTTTTTTTAAGTTCTCTTTGGAGATTCGAAATTTACAGTATCATCATCGAAGAATATGAAAGGGCTCAACAAATTCACACATATCAAATATGAGAAGATGCATGGATGGACGACAATATTAGAATGGGCCTTTCCTTGACATATGTTTCCTGCGTTGACGGTCAGCATCCTACGTCACAACTAAGTGTCTAGGTCAACATATGAATAAATTGCAATCGCTCTCTCATTCCATCAAATGTAGGTTAAATTGCAGATCGGAAATCGGAACACTACTTTTATTAAGCCAATTATAGCGAGAGAACGATTCGTTATCAGAAAATACCCATCAAATTACTAAATGACTATGATGAGCCGTGATAAGAGGTATCATGATTCATTCTTTCGTCCACTAAGACATCGATTCCCCATCTCCATGCCTGTTCATTTCCACCAACATTACTTCCAACTGCCCACCAACCCAACCTAAACTTCGCTCCCCAAATCGTTGCCTCGCTTGTAGAACGTACACCATCCGCCCTTAATTGCCTCACCAGCTCACTTCCGGCTAGCAACGACATCTGTGCTGCAATCGATGTCGGGGGCTTTGCCATCAGACTCTCTCTTGGAAAACTGATAAACACATAGATCAAGCCGAGTAGTATCACAAAGAGAAGAGCACACAAGGCAATTGTGATGCCCTGATTCTGTTTCATGCGTGTCATCGGCGTAGTAATTGTCCCCATGACAACTTTCGTGCTAGCTGGAGAAGCACCCTCCAGAGCGTGTGGTCGAAGCTCAGTAAGCATTTCAAGCGCGTAAGATGTCCAGACTTGCTGTACTGCTTTGGCGAGTTGGACGTGATCAAGTAGCCCAGTCAGGTTACCCATCTGGAACTCCTGATAAGCAGCCAGTAGTTCATAGACGTTGGTGCTCTTTCCTGGGTTCGGCCATAGTGAATCTCCATTGATGAGACTATCCGTGTCTGAGTTATACTGGCTACGAATCGATTGTTTAGGGTATACCCAAGCGGGTGTCTCATTCCGATATTGGCGCTTGTATGTGATGGAACTTTGGTCGTAACTTGCAATGCTCCATGGTAAGGTTGTTGACCCATCCACGCTAGTCTTGACACTTCTCGTAATATCAACATTAACATCCACCTCGAAAATTTGCTTGTTACACACGGCTGCTACCATCATCGGAGTGGTTGACATATTGAACATTCCAGGCTTTAGTGAGATTGTTGAATCTCCAAGGCGTGTCAAGTTAACGAAATTTTCGCCGACACTAGGGAACTCTCCCATTGTGAGGATATACGACGTGTTGAATGAGCTTAATCCATTGAGCTTGATAAGTCCACCAACTGAGGCCATTCCTTTATATCGATTATCCATCTCATCCGAATAGTTGGAATATTTCCAGATGATTGGCCCTGCCCCTTGAAAATCAACCCCGAAATTTGTAAAGGTGTCGTTACAGAGTTTGCTTGTGCAATTTTGAGTGAATTGAAATGATGTGTAATTTGCGGCGCTAGGTGTGTCATCATACACTCGGGTACCAAATTCTTCTGGTGCTAACGAAGAACATGTTATATTGATTGAGATTGCGGGCACTCTCACAGAAATGATACTCCCGAGACCTGATGCTTGAGTATAATTCGTTGAAAGGCTCGTTAGGTTGGCGAACACTAGGTTTCCAAGTGCCCCAGCTCTCCGGGGTGTTCCAAAAGAGGGAATAGATGTCCACTCGGTGAATTCAGATGCTTGCTTGACCATCGAGTTGACCACCTCTATATCTGCCGATGCGTTGAATCGGTCGTACATAGCTTCTAATCTGTCCGGCATGCTAGTGTCTAAAGTTACTTCAACTGGATGGATAGTGACAGAGCTTGCTGGTACATATAATCCAGCTGCAAGTACTTTCACGGCTGGAAACATAAGAGTACCAATCGAAGTAGCCGCAAGAGCAACACTACCAAACTGGAGAATGGCTTGGACTGGCATGAATAAAATGGAAGTGTTGGTGCTGGAGCGTAGAGTGTTAGATCCACGAGGATTTCGGAGAGCCAAGTATGGAGTGAGCGCCTGTAGAACTGCGTGAACGCTGGAAAGTCCATAACCGAGTAACACAAGAAAGGTTGTGGGAACTAGCGACCATGCTACTGATTGTGTCGAATTCAGAACGGCGAACCCATCCGCCGCGAGAGAGTATTTGAGCAGAACAGCTAGAGAAATGATAATTGCGCAGAGACTGAATGCCAGAGTAATCATCGAAGACAAGCGAAAGGGGTGAGGTTCGTAGCCTTCTGGTGTGGACTCCCGACTTAGCGTTGCGGAATGATCAATTTGCTTTTTCAGAAGTTAGCTTGAATTCCATGACAACAAGAATGCTTAAGACGGGCATTATGAGATACTTTGAGAACTTTCTCTGTAAGCACCACTCCTTGAATCTCCGCAATATAAGAGCGAGCGCGCGTTGAAACTCTAGGAACACCAGTCTTTGATTCTCCTATATGTGATAACATAGCGGACTTGATTGTCTTTAAGCATCTAGGAGAATGACTTGTATAGTCTTCTCTTGAATATAATACGAGGCTAGAGTCTATCTGAGTATACCCAGATTTTCCGCTCACGCTATTTTTCGGCCAGTTTCTTGAAACCTCCTGAGAATAGCTAGAAATTCAGGCATCGATCAGGGTATATGAAGGGGTTACTACACTAGTCTATGGAGGGAGCTTCGTAAAGACGGAAGGAGGAAAAAAGGGCGTACCTGGTCGTATGGTCCGTCGCAAAGCACATTGACACTATCCGCCTCGATAACAGTCTTCCCACTCTCGGAGTATGATAGGAGCCATCTTGTCTTGCTCAGTGATATCACCGAAGTTTCAATATCTGACACAGCATCATGTTGAAGTCTTTTCTCAATCGCGTTCTGCGAGGCGCTTAGAATGATAGACGCTGCTGCCAGATTGCTCGGATCTTCCGTCAATCGAGTTCTTGGCCGCAATATGGAGCAACAAAGAATACAAACAACTCCCATGAATGCGAGAATGGCTTGCATGGCGCGAAGAGAGCCCTGTCTGATATGCAGTCTTGACATACGGAAGGTAACTAACCCTTTCAGAGGAATAGTAACATTCGACCTTGCAAATGAATTGATAATTTGCGTCAACATCATGTTAACAAGATATGTGGTCTCGGACCTCAAGAGTGCAGGATCAGAAACATAATCGGAACCCTTACGACCGTTTACGAAGAGCTGGTCGCCAAAGGGATCTCGTCCCTGGAACGAGATATAATCAGTGGCATATGCAGTAACATTTATAAAGGTTGCCTGAGGCAATCTACTGGCCGCAAAAGGACCAGTATATTGTTGGACATACGCATGTTGTGATGTCTCATCCACTAAATACACAGTAAGTATATGATAAGTTTCTTTTGACCTGGTGCCCAATGTGAGTAAACTTACAGGGGAAATTGAGATACGTATAAACGACTGGCAGGGTAGTGTTTATATCAATAGCATGTGGTGCCTGAACTGTCGGCTCGAATCCCATGATGCTACCAGTGCTGCCGTTAACTTGTATTTCGATTTCTCGAGAAAAATAATGAGGCGTGCAAAGAAGACCTATCGCGGTGGTATTTGGGGCAGACTCCATAAAGACTTTCGGTGCATCTGTCATCACTGTCACGAGTAATCGTAAATCAGTGCCGGCCGTGTCGGAGCAATCAGTGATATTCAGCCAAGCCATATCGCGCGTGCTTCTGGTGTCGATATTCAGCTCAAACACAGATTCGCACTTTACACTCGCTAGGCTGTCATGGCTTGGTTGTAAATTCCAAGAGCCTGTACTGTTAGAGAGACCATAATTAATAGTTGAACAGTCGAAATTAGAATAGAATGCTTGTACAGTGGCTGACACAGTAGAATTTTTCTTTGACCAGGGGGTTAGGTCGAGGGACTCGAAGGCGAAGCTGTCAATTGTCCATGGAGAACTTTGACCATTTGGCTGCCGTGAGGAAGCGACAGCGGCGTAAGGCGCATTCCCTCTATAGTCCCAAGGAATAGTGAGAGTACCATTGTTGTCTGACAAAGCCCCTTGGAACGCGAATTGAGATATTTTGTTGATGCTGGTCTCCTCCTTCACTGGCGAGTATAGAGTGATGAAAGTCAAAGAATTTGCCACTTAGATATATGCATCAGCAATAATTCGAACCAATTAATCAACTTTACTCACAAGGCACTAGAATTCCGCACAACAGACCGACTAGAAGACCTAGGAACATTGCCCAATGCCGATTTATCGCCGACTTGTAGACTGACTTGAATTCAAGAGGTTCAATGTAGTCCAAAAGAACTGATTTCTTTGGGTCCGACCATTTCATTGACATTACGGAGAAAGGAGTGACAATTTTTAGGTCCTGAACAAGTGATTTCCATGCAAATCCAAGGCCAATTACTGCGACAGTCGGGAGATAACGAGCTAGTTGAACTGAGATGCGATTGTCTGTACTCAGCCCCTGATGGCGGCGAGCAATTAAGTCAAAGATCTGGAGTGAAATTGCAAGAATCCAACAAACTAGCACCATCAAGACTACTGGTCCAAGTCTCAGCATCAACGGCTTCCATTCTTTTGGGGGTTGCCTTTTTCCTGTCTGGAACCTTCCCGAGCGTGTTTGACCAGGTAACGGAAGAAGTTCGACAACATCCGGAGAGACTTCCTTCTGCGTTAATTTCCAGAATTTACGGGGAGATTTTGTAATTGAAGATGGTCCAGCTTTTGGTCCTTGATGTAAAATCAAGGGAGTGAAATTGTGATTCGAGTTCGTGTCACGGTGTGTCACGTGCGAGCTTGTGAGTGCACTGTGATACTGATTCGATCCTGAAGCATTTCCTACCCGGCTGTCTGGGAAAAACTCGTTGTGATGTGATTGAGATGCTGAGGTCTCTATATGAGGCGTATGCGACACGGTTTGCGACGATAGAATTGGCACCTGATCATCTGCTTCCTCTCGCAATAGATCCTCATCTTGCTCGGTGTTCCGAAGATACTCTCTGGAAGAACTCATCTAGTCGAAATGCAGTCATAAAAGAGTCCCTTTCCGATACGAAGATCACAGGGAACAAGATATTTGAAACAAAACTCCATTGTGAAGGGGAAAAGAATCAGAAGTATTATCAATGATAACAAGGAAGGTAATTCCTAGAACACCTTGCTATAAGCGCATGCATTGGTCCCACTTTTGCGGCACAGCGCACTACCATAGTTAGGCTCTTAACCTAAACTCCCACAGATACAGCCGCCCATTGGCTTTATCGTGTGGCGCTATGCCACAGATCTTCAGCCTCCGATCGGCATGGTTCTGTCAGTGGCTGCTCTTTTACGAAGCTCCGGGGTAAGGTGGACTTGGGTAAGCACCATTAAATTAGTGTCCATATTTGACGCTGGTATGATTTGCACACAGTTATGCTCGTAATAGCATATCAGCTAATGAAGCCTGAGTTTAGCGTTTAAATTCGGTCGCCCATAATTCCTTGCATAATATCACGTGATCACTAACACACGCATAATTTAGCCTGCAATAGTGCGATCCTGTAATATATACCTCTTGTACGGGTTAATCATTAATTAATCAGGAAGCTCTGGCTTATATTTGACATATTCAACTCTCTTAGTAGGCCGGGACAGACGGGGGAATGTTTCGAAGTGAAGTGTGGGACTTGCCTGTAAAACCTTACGTCAAAATTCTCGATACATAACTATTCTCCTAGACAATCCTCTAGAACATTCTTGAATTTCTGAGAGATTGAGCTTAATTTTTCAAGATAATAAATAAAGATATTTATATTCTCTCTCATTAAGTAAGACAACATGTCAGGTCCCCCGGGATAGCTGGGTGGTGACAAACAGAGTGTAGAAATGGACAATAATATGAGGAGATATTGATAGGTACGGTGGTATCTGTATAAGAAGGGCCACTTATATACTATTTAGCAGCACCGGCTAGGGTACCTATGGAAACTCCGTATGGCTAGAGTAACGGAGAATTATATTGTACATAGACAAATTTTAGCTGTCAAGGGCAGCATAAAGAATTCAACACTCTTTCTCTTGGTCTTAGGGCCATACTTATGATATTCTTAATTAACTTATACCAACAGGAGGGACAATGTTGAAGATGCTGATGATCAGGAGAGGGGGGTTGAATGAGGATGTAGAGGTTGAGGGAAAGCATTCGGGAAATCAGCGAATTGAGAAACTGCAGCCACTCCCAGCTGTAGTAACGATACCATCGGGTTGCCCACGACTGATTTTGTGCTGTTGATGGCAGGAGCTACCTGTGATTGCCACATGAAATACTCCTGCTAGCATCAGAGCAGGGAATCTTGCACCAGGGAAAATCCAGCTCAGCCAGTCCACCACAAGCGGCACTGTGGGTGCGAGGTGAGTAAGAATATTAAAAATAGAGCCACAAGAGCAGGAGAAAGAGTCTTGAGTTCCTTATTCTACAGTCCTGGACGGTCAGGACTTTTCTATATATATCATATCCCGCTGTTATAGTACTAGCCAACCGCAATTTTTGGCTTCGCTTAGAAGGAGGGTGCGCAACGCGTTCACCCCATCACTCGTATATCCCTTTTTACATAAAATACCACCCCAACGTACTCCGATGAATCCTATCTCTGGGAATCAACTAAAAGCGAAGCATCTTACTCCCTATACTCGTACGCGGATTATCGAACACTTTGATTATAGTTATACTTGCCTCTATCGCACAGGGCTTTAACCTCCTTGACGCGACCGTCCGGTATATCCTCGAAGTCGATAAACTATATAAGAAGCAGCTGATATAACCTAAAGCCCCTCGAAGGAGATTATATACCGAGGTAAATAAACATTATCTACTTAGATATATACGTATAGACCTAAAGGATAGCTTTTAATAAGTTAAGATAGCCTGCAGCCTCGAATAGTCGACTGATACGATTAAGAGAACTCTAAAGGCCCATAGAATAGCTAATTAGCGATCTAAGTGGCGGCTATACCTTATAGATGTTACAGCTCGTATAATGTTTGCCTGGTGCCTGGCGCGAAGAAGTTAGGTAGCAGAGGAATAAGGCCTATATATATAGAGTGACGAGTATTCTACAGAGTGGAGTACGGGGCGGAATCAGGAATGGTTGATCTGGTGACCACTATCGGAGATGTGAGACAAGAGGTATAAATTTGCGACGAGACTGCGAATTATACGAGAATCTGCTGCAATATCCTAGGTAAGATAGGAGAATGATTTTAGTTCTCTTCTTCTAAGAAGATCACTGTTATCAAATTCCTGAGGCTAGTAGTGCACAGGACTATCCAGAATTTGGACAGACGCTCTTGTATAGATAATTATAATGTGAAGAGAAACTCGATATTAGAATGAAACATGAAACCTCATATGAGATGATATCTGACACCAAATATGGCCCGTGTATCGTCGGGTCTGCAATGTGAAGTTTGATCACCCAATCGAACCTCCATCTTAATAACCATGAAACAAAACTTTAAAATCTGCCATCGCTTAGGACTCAAAGATTCAAGGGTTTCCATGCCTAACTCATGTCATTAGAAGTGGAAAATTCATGCTTCGTACTTGTAGGTCAAAGCTTCAATGTTTGTCTTTCAAGAACCACTGAAAGGATGGTGCTTTCCATGCACTTTTAAGTCTAAACTCGTTGAGCCAAGAGAGTCTGGAACGACTTATACACCTTCAAAGTTTGATGTACATATACGCGAGTAGTATATACTACATCTATGCTTCTGCGATCAATTATAAGAGGAGCACATCCAACGAAGAAACAAATTCGCTATCCAGCGCCAGTTTTTATTTCCAAGCCTACATTACCAAATCACCAAGCGTTTGTCAGGTGCAACCAATTAGTTTTACTGCCACTTTCGATTTGATAATTCGACTATCAGTCACCTAATTCAATCATGCAATTTTCCATAACTGCAATCTTTGTCGCTATGCTTGCAGGTCGAGCTCTCGCTTGTAAGCATTCTTTCTGTCCTATTCCGAGAGATAAAACTGTCGTCAGTGTCACTAATAGTAGTTTAGTACCATCCATCGAGGCCCGCGCCAAAGCAACAGATGGAAAGCCATGTACGGGAATTGTGGGAGATCTAAGGACCGAATTCGATGGAACATGTTCAAACGGGCGATGCGGCATCAGCACTCCACCAAACGAGTTCAATCTTGTCCAAAGTGCTGATTGCGCATAGAGAACACTTGTTGAAAATCTAAACAATCGTTAGGGATGATATAGTGTATCAATTTGGGTAACATGCAAAATAAACCTGTTCTAGTGCAATGTTAGACTCTAGTGTACCTTTTTAGCTTCCTCCCTCTCGAGTGACATCACAATTAAAACTTCAAATTTTTTGTACAATTGACTGATCTTTAACTCGAAAATTAATCTACAAATTGTTGTCGTATACGGTGCTATTTTCACGAACGCCGTGAGCTTTATGATAAAAGCCTTAGACACTGTGCTAGCACGAGATATAAACAAATAGAACCCTTTCTTGTGCCCTTCATCTTATGACAGAAACCAAATCATGTTTCCTCTAGTATGCATAAATAACTTGACTCTCATCTCCGCTGTCTCTAATCTTCTTGTTGATTCTCATGAGCCAGAATTTGAAAACCCAACTGGCAGCGATAGTTGCAAATGCAAAGCCAGAATTTGCACCCATGGCTGTGAGGTACTTGGGTCCGTCGCTCTTTGGATAGAGGTAAGCAGTATATATATATGATGCGTTTGCAACGACATTCACAATACCGAGAGAGACGGCTTTTTTCTCGGTCGTCTGCCCTAAGGTCGCCGAAACCCATCCGAGAATAACTGAGTTGACTGCATAGGCTCCAGATGCGAACAGGAAGCATGCTACGTATCGTGCAGCTGTGTTTAATGTTATACAGGAGATTAGGAAACCAGCAAGTGCAGCTCCCATACTGATAGTGATATGCCAAGTCCGCTCGTTGTATTTCCCTGAGGTGAGGCCGACGAGATATCCAACAAACCCAGAAACAAGATACGGAGGGCAGGTAAGTACTAAAGTAATTGTTCGACTAAAGCCGAGGGACCCCACGACTGTTGGAAAGAAGTTGTTAAAAGAGCATGCTGACAAGTGCATATTCTGGATAAAGCAGAGAAGGTATAGTCTGGGGTCTCGAATCGCCTGCATGAAGCCTGCTCGCGCTCCCTTACTTTGTGCGAGTCCGACTGTATCCCGCTTTATTCTTTCGTCTGCAAGTATTCTTTCCCCAACGGTGAGCCACTTTGTGTTTGAGGGGTGATCCGGAAGAAGAACCATTGCTGCCCCAGCAACCCCGAAGGTTACAACACCTTCGATGATGAACAACCTGCGATTCATCGTTAGTAGACGATTACTACAGACAAGAGATATAAAATTACCATTGCCAACCCTTGAGCCCTTGCGCACCATCAATGGAACTGAATGTTGCCGCAGCGATAAGACCAGCGAATGATGTGGCAAATATGTTGCCAGAGTACAAAATGGCAATTCTTGTAGCGACCTCTTTCCTCGTATAAAATATTCCTAGGAGGTACAAAGCACCGGGATCTGAGCCAAACTTAGTGACCTGTATGTGACTCAAGTAACTGGTCGAGGCGGCTTACAAAAGGGAGCTTCAGCGACACCAAGGAAGAATCGAACCATGACAAGTCCTGTATAGTTCTTCACAACGGCAGTGAGAGCGGACACCACTGCCCAAGCCCCCATACATACAGCCATGTAGATGGATGGACGAATCTTGCCAGATGACATCAACATGTTCGATGGTACTTGCATCAGAAGGTAACTATCATTGAATTAGCTGCGTTGTAGTGATCACCTCCTGGGGGGGTTGGGTTTACCCAACGAAGAGAATTGATATGCAAGTATTGTATCTGAATGCTTGTTAGTCATCAATTAAATTGCGCGATGATTACGCTTACTGGTTGCCAACCAAACCTAGGTCATCCTCAAGTCCATCCAGTCTAGCATTGGCGATGGCGTTGCGATCGAGGTAATTCAAGAAGTACATGGCCCAAAGTGTGGGCATGATTCTGATGTCCAGCTTTCGCACCAATGCGATCTCGACTGGATCAGTTTTCTCAACTGCGCCTGCATAGTCACCAACCTGAATGACACCATCTTCCTGTTTTGCGGACTCGGTATCCTCGTTGTGGGAGGCCATGTTAACCTTCTCGTTAGCAATTTGAGTGGCCATCGTAAAGAACTTGGTTTGAAGCAAGTAATTGGAACGGTTGAAAGTGTACAAGATCAAGATAGACGAGATGGTAAAAGGACCGGTCTTGTTGTGTGTTGAGACTGTGATGGGAGGATTCGTGGCATCTTATACTAGTAAGACAATTAAATTTCCCCAGCTACCCCGGATATTTCAATACCCACTTCTAGAAAGCGCGTGTTGAGCTGGCTGGAGAAAGGATTTGCCATCTTGACAGCCCGCTACGTGGTGCCGTCGCTAAAGACGTCCGGGGTAAGGAGGTCCGATCCCTTGGGATGCCTTATTGCGGTAATGTTTATTGGTGAATGAGAACGTCGGGTTATTGAATCCCGGCTGGGGAAAGAGGTTTTTTGTTGAAAGCTGGGCCGCATAGAGACGTATGCGGGGAAAGTATCCTTGATCCTCTCATCCAAAGAAGCTTTCCTTCCATTCTCGAATCCCCAGCGTTCATCCACGCTAAAGTGTCTTACAGCTGGTGAGAAGGCCGGGAACATATCTATTAGACATCTTATTTATCATAGTTTACCCCTGTGTAAGCTTAAGTGAGAAGCAAGATAATATCGAGCAAGCGGTGGTGGCGTAATGAATAAATTCATGGTGCAATTGTAAGAACGTGCGTGAGGACTCGAGGTTCACCCGTGCGTTTAACGGAAAACTCCTAAATGTCTTCATTAGAATAGGAGGATATAAACCACCCTTTATCCTATCTGGGATATTTAAGTTCTTTCTCCTAGATATCTAATGACAATTTGATTATTTGCATTATGATATCTAGGAGAATTAACGAGTGGTGTACGTAAAGTTTTGACTTAAGGTCTGGCACATCAAAATATCGCAAGCTCAGTTGGTGATTCTCGAGTCATGATTCCAGCGCCTCTGTGGTCACTCTCAAGATGTATTCCGCAATCTAACGGTTGATACCATTATTAATTTTCGGACATTCAAACCTTAATTCCAACATCGGTTGGAGTGGAATTAAAACTGTCAAACACTCGCAAAAATGAGCCTGACCTAAGAAGTGTAAAAACTTACTAAATTGTATTGCCTGAATGGCATAGATTCAAGAGTAAGAAATATGAGCCTTTGCCGTGTCTAACAACCAATCATTTCGGGGTAATCATCGTCCATATCACGACCATGGTTCAAAACAAGCATCAAAGTGCGTGTCGTTGGCGTAAGCTTAGAAGCTTATTCGAAAATGCTACTCCGTAATATTGTTTCCCCGAGAGCTGAATATCTACACCGGAGAAACGTTCCCCGAATACCCCACAACGCGACCCTGCAGCTCACCCCAGACAGCCGGAATAAGAGTGGGCCTGCCATACTCCTATTCTGGAGCTTAAAATCTCTCCTCGCGACACGTTCCTATGCTGGCTCATCTTATCCTCAATCGAAAGGGTTTAGGGTATCAAACACTTTTTGCCACATATATTACTCTTCAAAAGACCCGCTCGCTTAAAAGCAGAACTCAGATCTGAGATAGGAATTGAATCAAACAAACATGAGTCCCTCTATACTCCAAGTACGCCCCAGATACAGCATCGCCTCCATTCCTGCAGATGGGATTGGACCAGAGGTGATTGAGGCGGGTGTCACAGTGCTGAAGAAACTCGCGAGCACCTTGAACACCTTCGACCTCGAATTTACCAATTTCGATTGGAGCAGTGACACCTACAAGAAGACTGGAAAGTATATGCCGGAAGATGCCCTCAAAATCCTGAAGGCTTTCGATGCTATTTTATTTGGCGCTGTCGGAGCTCCTGGTAAGCCTTTTGGACTTGGCCTTGCTGTGAGACACAAACTGATAACTTCATAGATGTACCAGATCATATTTCTTTGTGGCAACTTCGCTTAGCTATCTGCCAGCCTCTGCAGCAGTACGCTAATGTTCGCCCAACCAAGGTTTTCAGAGGGACAAAATCACCATTAAGCAATTGCAAGAATGGCCAACTGGACTGGGTGATCATTCGTGAGAATAGTGAAGGCGAATATGCTGGCCACGGAGGGCGATCTCACGTCGGCCAGGCATGGGAGACAGCGACCGAAGTTTCTATTTTCACACGACATGGTGTTGAGAGACTCATGAGATTTGCCTTTGAAGTTGCGCATAAGCGCCCGAAGAAGCATATCACCGTTGTCACTAAGAGTAATGCCCAGAGAAATGGAATGGTCATGTGGGACGAGATTGCTGCACAGGTCGCAAAGGAGTTTCCCGACGTCGAGGTCGATAAGATGTTGGTGGATGCGATGACAACCAGGAGCAAGTCCCTCTTAAACCCTTCATAAAACTAGAAAAAGTCTTTCTAATTAATATTTAGTGGTATTAAAGCCTGAGTCACTCGATACCATCGTCGCTACAAACCTGGTGGGCTCTCGTGAATTTTAAGAGGAATTACATTTACTGACTAGTTCACAGCACGCAGATATTCTGTCAGACCTCGCCGCTGCCCTGGCTGGATCAATAGGAATCGCACCAACTAGTAATCTGGATCCCAGCCGCGAGAATCCTTCCATGTTCGAACCAATTCATGGCTCTGCTTTTGACATTACTGGAATGGGAATTGGTAAGAACCTCGAAATTTATATACACACTACCCCACTGACTTGATAGCAGCCAACCCTGTTGCAACTTTCTGGACGGCATGCGAGATGTTGACCTGGCTCGGCGAAAAAGATGCCGCAGACCAGCTGTTGACACTTGTTGAGAACGTGTGCGAGAAGGGTATCATGACCCGCGACCTTGGTGGTTCCGCCACCACGATTGAAGTGACGAAAGCGGTTTGTGACGAAATCGAGGCAAAGCTTGGAGCATCCAAGAAGACTGTACATAGAGTCTAATTTTCTGAATACTGAGGTTTGGTGGTGTTTACAAACACCCGACTATTTTCGTTGTGCCCCGTTTGTACATATGTTATGTAGCGCTGTAAGAATTATTTATTGAGACTCTTTCAAAGGACTGATTCTATTTCGAAATAATTTTGGACGGTGCTATGTTAACACATTTGCTCGCTGAATTGATATGACGCATCCATAAGTTGAAATATGTCGGCCACACCCTCGAATTGATCGCCCGTAAGATCTGCTGGTCCTGATAACCCATAACCAAAGTCGGTAGGCCAAATTTGTTGCCAATTATTTGTCTCTTCCGGAAGGAACGAGGTATCTTGGCAGCCTGGTGATATTGATGTTGTGGGTATGGAGTAGCCGCCGCTTTGAGTATCTTGGCTTGCCAAATGGTTATCCCCAACATCTGCTGTCCTAAAAATAGGATTTGTGAGCGATGGGGAGGCCCATGGCTCGCCAATAGCTTGTGATCGACTGTCTATCGTCTCTTCGTTATGATGTTGCACTTGCCGTTGCTTGCTAGTGATTAGAATAGATGAGGTATTGGGTGACTGTGCGATGGTTGGCTTGTCAACAATGGACCGAGTAGAAGTCCCTACAAGTGCCTTTTGTAAGTCCTTCAAGGCTCTGGAAATTTGTAGCGGCCAGAAATTTCCTCGTAACGCAAGGTTCTCTAATATTCTGATGCATCGTTCGGCTTCACTTTGAGATAGTTAGCTACTTGCCGCCAGAAGAAGACATGGAAACTTACCGTTGGGCAATCTTGATAGGGTAATGGCCTTCCGACGCAGCATAAAGGAGGATGAGCCCACTAAAGAACTTATCAATGAGGGACTATAAGATAGGAGATGATTAAATACCTCATCCAGATACACCAAGTAAACCCTGGCCAGAATAAAGGGCTACGGATTCGACCATCCCGGGACACCACCTCGCTCATACCTTTTTGTAAGTGCTCATGCACCTTAGACACTATTTGCTTAGAAGCTCCAATACACTTCTGCATCGCTGCTGCGAATAATGAGCTATCTTCAGCAGAAGTTATCACGGGCCGATTCAAAAGGATCGTAGACTCATGTTTCTGCACAACCAGCATGAGCTTGTGCGAGTCGCTGAGATTATTCTCAGTGTGAGTTTCAGTTTCAATATCGTTATCAAGACCCACGTAATGAGGATCTAATAGATCTTGCGCTTCGTTCCACCACTTCGAAATTTCTGAATCAACATAAGCGACTTCGACTTGGTCAGTCGAACGATGCACAATGGCTTTATTTCTTAGTTCTAGGATCAGCCCTTTGATATATCCATGCCGAGCAAGAAATGCTGGCAATAAAAGAAGACCAGGTTCTGTTTGTATGATTAGATATCGTTTATTGATATCAAGGGGTAAGGCTACCTGGGGTATTTTGAACGACTGTCGATATCTCAGTAGGAGGCCTTCGGCTTTCCTTGTGAAACTCCTTGTCAGGGTAGCACACATCAATATCATCGTCCTTGATATCAAGCGGAAGTCCGAGAGACTGACAGAGAAATCTTTCTAGACCATAGATTGCCCAAAAGACTCGGCGGCGTATATCAGCTTCTGGAATTGAGAAATGCTTGTACTTCGATGGGCATCTGTGAAGTCCTAGATGGAAAGCAATACGAGTAATGAGGCCACCTATCCTCGAAGCAGTATTTAAGCGTAGCATAGAGACTAGAAAGACTTGCACTGCTACAATAGCCTGCAATCCTTCCAATGTAGATGGCTGCAGCAAGATAGACGTTAGACATGACATGGCTCCGTTGACTGTGTTAAAAACTAGATTCGACGGAATTGGCCTTTGGTTATCCATTGGCATTTGCCTTCTATCAGCGACTGATATTGATAGCACAGCACGAACGATCATCAATTCGACTGTCTTGAGCCTTTCAATGCCACTTAGAGCCGTTCGTTCAAACAGTCCAAGAACAGTAGGGGCATGGAGAAATGGGAACGGAGGATGCCAATTTTTCCAATAAGCCTCGCTCCACTTGATGAGATCTTCAAAAGTTATTGGATTTGGATCGACTTCGCCATTTGTTGTGTAGTCAAAAACCTCGTCTAAGTGCCAAAGAGATTCTGGTGGGCTCCCTATTCGTTCATGGAGCTGATCGTCCTCACCAGGAATAATTTCACCAGAAACTGTTTCACAGCACTGGCTATCTCTTCGAGATGACGCAAACGCAGATTGAACCGTTCGAACAAAGTGTATCCCACTCCCACTTCCTACAAAGCTGGCGGACCCTTGTACCAGACTCGGTCTCATGTGACCATGCTCTTGTGGCGAACTTGCTGCTTCGCTACCCCTCAAGGTCAATGCAGATGCGTTCGATTGCCTGCGACGTTTTCGCCACGGCTCTCCTGATTGAGGCGATGCGGTGTTCATTGCATCCGGTCTGTTGTAGCTAGTATCCTTGGTTCTGATATGATCTTCGTGTAGTAGGTGTATATTATTGATTCTGTTTGATGGTTGGAGGCAGATGAATGGGCTTCTGGGTGGAGACCTGCAGCTTACAGGCCTAGCTACGGAGAACGAGTGCGACTATCAATGCGCTTAGAAGGACACCAAGGCCGGCGGCAATTATTTTCTCTCGACATAACTTTAGAGATGAAGGGGAAAGCTACCAATAAATACCTAAATTGAGTGAGTTTATTAATAGCGAATGAGGGTTAAATTGACGTATGTTTCAAGAGTACGAAGGGATTATAGAAGTCACACTCAAGATTATCACTTAATAGCTTAACAGTATTTATGCTAGGTAAGAGCATAGGTAGTTGCTCTGCGTAAACTAACGACTATTATACTTTTCGTAGCTCTGTAAGAGTCTTCAGACTTTGAAATGAATAACCGTGATAGTCCTCGTACCCTCACATTGTTTCAAGTTATTAGTTTCAAGTTGTTCCCTGTTCCTGGTACTGTTGACTATAAGCATAGCTGTACGGAGAATAAATTCCGTGCCGTTACTATCTTCCCATCTATATACTCCGAGTAAAGCTATCGTTATATTCGATAGCACCTGGAAGGAAGAAACCAAAAGTTATAACCCCGTAGCTATTATAATCGATCAATTTTGGCCATGATTGTAACTATGTCTAGTAGTCGAGACGAATATCCACATTCATTGTCATACCAAGCCAAAATCTTGAAGAATTCATCATTGTTAGTGAAAGTTGCAATGGATCACAGCATCGCTCACCTTATAATTTAGTTCCACCGAGGCAATAGCATCAATGACGCAGCTATGTGGATTTCCTTGAAAATCACAGCTCACAAGCTCGTCTTGCTCAACAGCCAGAATTTCTTTCAAATTGCTTTGAGACGCAACTTCAAGAGTCTCTATGATGTTTTGAAGCGAGGTTTCTTTCTCGAGATTTATTGTCAAGTCTACGAGAGACACATTGTTTCTAGCTTTGGTTAGTGGCAAACCGTGGATGTACGACTGGGATTATATACTTACGTAGGTACACGTAAAGAGATACCAGTCATCTTCCCATTCATTTCTGGAAGCACCTTACTAACTGCCTTTGCAGCACCAGTCGTCGTGGGAATCACATTGCCTAAGACAGCTTAGGGTCGACGCATGCACAGTAGTCATCAGCCCTTGAACGATGCTGTATTTGTCATTGAGAACTTTGACTAAAGGCGCAAGACAATTCGTGGTACAACTCGCACACGAGACAATCTTAGGGGGCTTCTTGATGGGATATTGATCAGTGTTGACACCACAGACAAAAGTTGCAGCATCTTTGCTCGGTGCTGAAATCAACACTCGGTTCGCACCAGCATACTCGATATGTTGTTCTGCAAGCGCTGTAGTTGTAAATTTCCCGGTACTTTCAATGATATACTCGGCACTATATGCTGACCAATTTAATAGTTTCGGATCTCTTTGTGAGGCCAAATGAACCAAGTTCCCGCACACCGATAATGTCTGTGGAGTGACAGCAAAAATGTCTCCGCGAGAAATAGAACTTCGACTCAATGGCCCATGAGTAGAGTCAAAAAGAATTTGATGTATGATATCGTCTATTGAGGCACATGTATGATTTATTGCAACCACTCTAATGTTCTCCCTAAACAATGAATTTCTGAAGACAATTCGTCCTGGTAAATTTTCAGCGCCTCCCGTCTTCAAACCCATCGGCCGTGTCGATGACCGCGAGTGGATAGTTTTCGAGGTCAAGGTCTTGGAAGAAGCCGCATACCTTGCTGCTCTGCGACAGCTGCTTCGCATAGTCTTTATTTAACATCAGCTTTGTGGCGGGGTCGAGGCCAGCCAACATGGTTTGGTGAGCGCTGTCGTACTTATTGTTGCTACTGTTGCCAAGCATGAGTGCAATCTGCCTTGGATGATTCTATTATACGGTTGATCTTAATCAAGGCGCCTCGTATCAGGGACCTGTTGTATTGTGACTGGTCGCTTCGAAGTTATAAATAGAAAAGCTAGTTTCAGGGGGCTGCAGCTGGAGAAGGCTGGATACCCCATCCACCTGATCTAGACCTTCAGCTCGACAGCGTCACAAATTATTCTAAACTGAAAGACGGCCAATGTTATTGCTTTGCGATCAGAGTTATTAAAAAACAGCAACGAAACCCTTCACGAGAGGAGCCTCAGTACCTCTACAGTACGGCAGGAAAACTAGAGGCCAGACACTATAACAGCACTGTGTTCTATAATATAGTGCTCACATGGCATCATTGCTTGCGTGCTTTAGTGGTCGGAAAACACAAGACCATAATGCTTGTCTAGTCTGCTCTTTACACTGTCTATCATTGAGACTCCTCCGCCGATTCGCTTGGAAAGATCAATGTTGTTTTTGCCGTATGATACTCAACGCTCTCCTTCAATATCGGCCGGATCTTAAAGAAGCGGATGTTGATCACATAACTGTTTGGTCAGGATCCCGTGCGTGGAATAAACCGATATCCGTAAAGCTGGCTTTGAAGGACCAATGGCATGAACTCGAGCTTTACACAATTGCTGGTATGTGTCACTTATCGAGACATAAAAGCACCAAGTCTCTAATAATATCCCTTGAAGGCCAACCACAGCCCTGGGATAATTTCACCTTTGCAACAGATATATCCGGTGACACTGGGTCAGATCAAGCATTCTCTTGGGTCTCCAACTGCCTCCAGAATTGTCTCAAATCGCATACTTCATGTGCACCTGAAGGACATAGCCATCTGCCTACGCGAGTTATTGACCTAGGTGCTTCAAGTTTGGTTTCATTTCGGGAGCCAGTCGTCTTTTGTGAGACGCGGAATAAAGTTGCTTCTTACGCCTGTTTGAGTTATTATTGGGGAGATGCCCAACCTTTGCGGAAAACGAAATCCAATATTAGTCGATTCATACGGTCAATTACATGGGATTCCCTTCCAGCCAGTTTCCAGCACGCGATAGTCTTTATACGGAAACTCCAAATTCGGTACCTCTGGATCGACTCGCTCTGCATTATTCAAGATGATGCACAAGACAAGCAGCGTGAAATCAGCCAAAGGTGTTTTATTTTTGAGAGCTCAACCAATACCCTTGCAATAGCTAAGTCAAAAGATCCAAGTGAAGGATGTTTCACGGTAGTAGGACCTGAATTCAGTGGCTACCTAGTCAAGAAAAGGCAGCTAGGGAAGAAACGGTCCAAATTTCATGTCCGCCACAAACTTCCTCATTATGAATTTAATGATTTTCATCTCACATAGCCCGAACCTTTGCCTCTCCTTGAACGCGTGGGCTTTTCAGGAGCGCATCTTAGCTCCAAGGGTTATTCACCTTGAGGCACAGGAACTCCTTTGGGAATGTAGACAAGTATCGACCTATGAATGTGGCTCCGCAGAATTTAGAGAAGAATCTAAGAAACTGCAGCACAGTACATATCTTTCCGATAAATTGAAATCAAGAGGCCTTTCGTGGTGGTTCAAGATAGTGCAGGATCTTACTTGTCTTCGTTTATCGTACGCGGAAGATCGCCTTTCGGCTCTTGAGGGCCATGCAACGCAATTCAAAACTTATAGAGCTGATAATTATTTATTTGGCTTATGGGAGGCATCTTTAGCAACAACAGCTATCTGGTCCGTCTACGTCTGTAACGCCGGGCGACGAAACGTACACGCAGGCATCCCAGCTGGTCGTGAGCTTCTGTGACCTCTCATGTAACGTACTTACACACAAGCCAACACACCCCAGTAAAGGAAGCGCAGAGTACTATGGAAAGGTTGAACACCGGTTTACTGTCAATATCTAATATTCTAGAGGTCTTCGATTTTCTTACTCAAGCCACATTGGATTATACTTCCGCTTCCAAGCCTAATCCGGATCAGAACGACTGGTGGTATGTTGTAGTCCCCCCTGAAGATTCGTTAAAGATCTCGGCGACAAGTTAGGTTACCACGCACATCGTTACATGTTCCTCTCATGCGAAGGACAATCAGAGTGTTGGTGCTGGCCTTGAGCTCTATGATTTCTACGCCGATTACCTGTTACATGAACCAGGGCCTCATCAGGTGCAGAGAGGCGAGACTATATACTGTCTCAAGTTTGGCACTCAATACTCGAGGTTATTTTCTCTAGTGTTAAGGCGATCAGATGCCGCTTCGAGTATTTTCGAGCGTATTGGTCTTCTAGTTCAGAATCCAGTTCACGGGCGACCTGTCGATGAAGATCAATACCGAATTAACTTATACGAAGGCATAAAGGAGCGAAACTAGGCCGGTAATCAGTTAAGTGTCGACTATTCGATAGTAGATTTATATGAAGTTACATTGATGTAAGATAATATATGGGGGAAAAGTGCAAAAAGACTGTTACCATATTTTAATCTAATAATAGTATAGATAAATAGACAATCTAAAAGTATATCTCAACAAATAGAAGAATTAAAATTAAAATATAGAAGGGAAAGTAAAAACGTAATTTAACTTTAAAAGCTCTGGTATACCTTCACGGTCGAAGGGGAACATCGTACCCTGCAATTTCCGACCCTGTAGAGTCTCCCTTGTTAACCCCAAGTTTGGTGTTTATGTGGGTTATTTCAACCTCAAGGTAGTAAATATTTCTCTGTACGTACACCTTTGGCACTTGACTGCCCTGTATTTCTAAGGCTTATTGTGGGCACAGGCACGATATTTCTAGAACTCTGTAAGATCTTCCCCTACGACCGTGAAGGGACCGTGATGGGACAGTATGAAACTAATGATTCTATGCGGCACAACGAACTTGGTGGGATCGGCAAAACGAGGGAAATCTCCGTTCACAATCGCGACCATTGGGCCCTCTCACGCCATGGTGGCGGCTGTCGAGGGCTCAGGTATAATTTTACTCATAAAGTATGAGAGTAAGGAGTATTTTGAAGTCATGGGCGACCAAAACATAGAAAAAATGAAGGATGAAGCAGGCAGCGACGAAAAATGAAGTCATGTTAGTCTCATTAATAGGAAAACTAGAGGAACTGGAACTATATAAGCTGATACAAACATTTAGCAACATAACGTTGTCGAAGGAGACAGAAGGAGCATAGACATTATATATATGACCTTTCTTATACTTGACCTCCAATCTATAAGCAGACTTGGGAAATCGATTCGTTAACACAACACAAAGAAAACAAACTAAGCATTATTAGAAAGTTTATAGCGTGTAGTAGATACACTGTTTGTAACGCTATGTAAGCTGATATATTAAAAGGCATGAAGCAATAGACATCACAGGTTCCTAGAAGGTGATTTTCTCAGCCTCCGGAATAACGTCTCTCGCAGAGATCTTCCTTGCGCTTTTGTTTCTGGAGCGCTGGGCGAAGGCTGTCTGTGGATGGTAGTGGCACGGACTGGACCAGATGGCTGACCGACAGAATGCACTAGGCTTTGGGAGTGGATCCTGTTCATCGCGCTGTATCCCACAGCTACGTGTGGCGTATGCTCATGTTGCGAGTAAGCTCCAGTATAGATGGGGGTTGTGATAGAATGGTACGCGAAAGGTGCTAGATTGTACGGCGACTGAGGTTGGACGGGATACATATATTGGTCTTCGTATGGTGAAGGGGAGAGGGATGGCGCGGGCTGATACAAGAAATTGCCTCGAGGAAAAGTAGGTGATGTGACAACTGGATATCTATAGTCCGCCTGTAGGGGAATGGGTACATCATAAGTCCCTTGATGCGAAGTACATTCCGGAGAGATCATATTGGAGCTGTGAAGCCCAGAAGGAGCAGGGGGCGAACAAACTTCCTTAAAGGTATCTGATGGTGGTGGAGACGAAGACCGGGGCTCTGTGGAGGTAGACGATACAGGAACCTCTTTGGCGGTGTCAGATGGTTGAGTAGATAATAGCAGAGTGTTGACAGGAGGAAGATATTCCCCTCTGTATCTCATGCTGACGAGAACATGAGGCCAGCCATCTGGAATAATTGCTGAAACATATGTGCTGAGCTGTGGCACCGATTCACGGACCACATATTCATTCGCACCCCGCCGCGCCATGCCATCAAGGATCCGTTGCATTCGTGAACGTTCACCTTCCCTCAAGCCGCTTGATAACCTTTTTAGCACGGCGTAAGCGCTCATCTGCGCCTTGCTCTTGTATATGTCTGCTGTCGATATCACCGAACTGGCAAATTCACAGTCGAAATGGATGGTGGCATGAATATCCGCACCGGAGAGAACGAGTAGCTCGAGTAATTTTGTTTCTATGCCGTCGAAGGAGGTTCTCCACGAGAAGTCAATGTATAGTCTGTTCAAGCAATATTGCCACGTACTCTCTCCTACTCCTACAACGTCTGCATTTGGATTTGCCCCATGCTGGGTGAGAGAACGAAAGGTCTCCAAGGATCCAGGGACAGGAAACCACCACGATCTCCGCAATCGAAGGTTCAAGAGCCCGTCTATGACTTCTGAACGCTCAGGCATTGATAGCATATATGATTTAGTAGATAACGGGATGTCATACCACACAACATAAGATATCAAGCCCGTACGGTTGCATGCTGCACCAATGCTCTCGAAATATCGATCAGTCCACTCTGATTGCTCCTCAGGGTAGGTGAAATCGGCCGGAATGTATTCCCCATTATCGATGTCGGACAAGAGAAATGCTTGCTTGGCAGTCACTTGAAAACAACGATGGCTATTCGCCTTATGAAAAGCCTCTTCGCGGCTTGCTTTCCTGTGACGGGCATTGCATACCCGATTCAATTCCTGAAGCATGTCCGTCTGGGCCTCGCCTGTCTCATCTTCAGCCCAGTATGCATAGTGGCCAAATTCATGTAGCCAAAAGTAGTCTCCGGAATTGCCGTAAGCACTGCTAGGGACGCACTTTATGCTTCGCAAGACAGCTGCTAGTAGTGCACGAGACGGGCTAAATCGGGGACGACTCTTTGTCTTGACGAAAGCCCATGTATCCGATTGACTCATAAAGTCTTTGACAGACTGATGGAGAAATTGCACTCTGAGATCGTTTTCATTTCCTCCATACTTGACGACCTCTACAAGACCAGCGCACCGACTTCGTAAACGTAACTTTGCCGTGGAGCATCGATCTCGAAGTTGTTGAAACCCAATTTTTGTGCAGGATTGATCCATTGCAGCACGAGGATCATCAAGAGCTAGGAATATCAGGTGTAGTGGCGGCAGATCCCCAGCTACTGAGAGAATCTGGAAGATCTCGGCTGCCTCCCTCGCATAAGAAGGGCCAATGCCATCCAGCATTGTCTGGAACAGATCACTGAGCTCTGCCGGTAACCGATCAAGTCGGGAAGACAGCTCATTCAGGTCTTCACCACTGTTTAAGCCTTCAAGCAATGTTTTTACCGCGAGGCGAGCCCAGAGAAAAACACCCGATGCCTTATTGACTATACGTCTAATGAAGTAGTCGACATCGGACCGATGAGATTGGCGCAATATACGCATTTGAGTGGTTTCGTCCAACTGCTCCTTAACATAAAGCGTGATATCGGTTAACGTCTGTAGATGCATCTCAATGCGCGAGCAGTTCCGGAAATGATGAAGAAACACAGGCAAGGGTCGGCTCGAGACACAAAGGTGAATGCGATGGACACTATGTTCGATATTCGTAATGAAGAAATTTGCAATCTCGTCATGGTCACCTTCGAACTCATCAAGGCCGTCTACGAATAGACCGATGTTCAAAGTCTGATGGAAGCGTTCTGTGAAGAGCTTCTGGAAAGATGCCTTTAGAGTCGATAGAGACCATTCTTTATCCATATGGTTGGGAAGCACATGAGGAATTAGTTTCGGGTAACGTTCGAGGATCTTATGAAGCACGCTCTGAAGTAGGCCCTTGAATGACTTTTGCATATCAGTGCCTCGTCCGTGGAAGAAGAAATGAGCAAGAAATGGCTGATCGCTGCTTCTATCACCTTCTTTTAAAAGTCGTAGTGTTCGGGAGTCCTTGAACGCATACTTCATCAGCGTAGACTTGCCGGAACCGGCCCTTCCCGTGATCCAAAAGATTCTACAATCGGATTGGAGCCACTCAGGGAAGCCAAGGTCATTGTCGTTAAAGAGCCATTCGAAAGTCTGATTATACTGCAATGTGACTCCGTAGAATCTGTCGTCTATCGTGTCAAACTTTAAACTTTCATGAACTGTGCGGTCTCTCTGATAGTCAACAACAGTCAGCAGGGGCGGGTATTGAGGAAGATTTACAGATGCTGTTGGACCCAAGATCATTCGATCCTAGGAGGCAAATGGGGTCAGAAGTGGTTCAACAGGTAATATACCATATACGTGCTATGGACTTCATGCCATGGAGACAAATGCATCGCGTCCATGGTCTTTCTTGCCTCTGTGCACGAGCTCTACTCACCACTATCACCTGGAGTCTCTATATCATGTACTAGGTCCAGTATATAGCCGAGGGCTCGCTGATAGCCGACAGACTCAGCGCTCTCAAATTTTGCCATGTCCATATGGTTATCCATAATGCTGTTTTTCTTGACGTGGAAACCGTCGATGCAAGCGGAGCTTTCTGGAACGATCTTATAGTGAACATTAGCAATCTTAATCTGTAAATCAGCTCAAGTCACCTACCAAGCCTAGCGCCGGCGGTTTCTCTTCGTATAAGCAGACAATAGGTAAGTCCCGCGTGATCGAGTTGAATGCGGTTCGTTGGTTTTCCAAAATATGGGAATGACTTGCCAGTGTTTCCAGTAGTTGACGATTCGGTTGGCGATTTGCTAGCTGCGCAATCTTCGCCACCATGCTAGCTTGTGCCTCGCGATCACTGCCTCGGTGAGGTGTTCCAAGAAACATAACACCACAAGTACATTGGTATATCGCTCCGCGTCGGGGATCTTGGCCGTTGAGAAGCATGGTGTTCGCTCTGATCAGCACCTGTAATCTCAAGTCAGCGAAATGGTTTCTCAACATCGAAGACTGGATCAGGGCCGGAAGGCAAGGAGCTCGAATTTAACACGAAGGGGACTACTTTGTATTCTTGGGATACCGACCTGCTTGATGACAAGTCCACCCATAGAATGGCCCACGAAGATCATGGGCCTCGTCTTCTCACTCTCGCCCCTCCGCTTGTTCACCAGATCCGTGAGGAGATTCTCTGCATGGCCAAATAGACTGCTCTGACTTGCGAACTCCAGCACTTGCGCAACACTAGAATCATATCCCCATGTCAGAATCCGCGCATTCGGCAGGTCGACTTTCAGAAGATCTCGCGGCCAGCATATTTGTCCTTTGGTCCATGTGTTGATGGCATCGCCGCGTAAGCCATGGACGAATACGATACTGTGCGGCTGTTAAAAAAGTCACACCAAAGTCGTAGACTTTTAAGTTTGAGCGGCAACTACAACTTACTCAATCTTTACCTCCGGGTCACCTGGTGACAGGACTGTGAGACCTTGCATACTTCCTCACCAAGACTTAATTAGAGCGACGACTGTGCGATACCGATGCCGACGCCCTGGCGCCGTTAATGAGGGACTGGAGTTCACTTTCCCAATTTCCAGCCGCAGCCAAGAATATGCCATTAAAGTATTCAATAACGGGGCGGTGGTGTGCAACGAGGAATGGTTCGCGCAGAGGGCCGGTTCGCAAGATCCACGATCCCGACCACGACAAGATAAATGTTGGGGGGTAATATATCCTCTCTCCCTAATGCTGACCCTCCCAGAGCGCGCCCTCGCCGTCGACCGAGCTCATTACTGTCGTAGCGATACAAAAGTCACTAGTCCCGAAAGCGTAAATATAGTATCACGTGTCCCAGCCACCAGACGTGCAGTATGTTAGCACTAAATACCGAACGGTGAGGGGATTCTGCCGTAGCGAAATGAGTTAGCGCTAGTAATATCCTCGGTCTTCGCGAAATCGAGATATATGATGTAATATTATCTATCTTTAAATAACTATGTTTCCTACTATAATACTCTAATAATAATGCGGGTTATATATATTATAGTTTAAATATAATTTTGGACCAGGACGTACCTTAAAGGATTACATATTATTATAACCCGGAACCGGACTGTGACAAATCACGGGATCTGTCACGTGCAGTTTCAAGACCTTAGGCTCGGGAGGAATCAACCTCTAGGAGACCTTGGACTGTTATAGTTAAGAGGACCAATTACGAGCTAGTAAGCGGTCCAGGGATTTCTTAGTATTTAGGCCACGTGATCCTCGGCTCTCATAGAGGCACAAGCATACCGTCTGTCCAAGTGCTGCAGTCTTCAGGTTGCTCGGGCGAGATCTGAATGCTAGTACAGGTATATAGTCTGGGTCTTCACCTATTAGATAGGAGCTTCGTGCTCAATTAGATATAGCAACTGAATTATATTGTTTATCATATAATTGTTGTTACGAGCTAGACTTCCAAGCCTAGCAACCCAGTGATAGTCCATATACTTCCACACAGCCTACAAACCACCCTACTCCTCAGTTACAGGGTAACAGAGGGCCGTATCGTGACACGGATTTTAACCTTTATTTACGCTTATTCCTATTCTTCTCCTAGCTCTCTTTAGAATTATAGTTAGTTTAAAATCGTAGTTCTATTTTCTTTTATATAAAAGGCGACCCTATCTAACTACAAGTCGTGCGGTACTAAATATTAAATACCGAGCAGTTATAGCGGGTCAAGACCCGATTATATACTAGGTCTCCGGTCGTTGCCGTTCCTGTGGCAACCTTAGCTTCGTACGAGAGCTTACCTCTTATCAAAGCTCTCTAATCTTTTCACCTTCTTTCTCTCCTCAGAAAATTCTTAGCTATTCTAATATAACAAGTTTACTTGAACTTCAAGACCTGGCCCTTGACAGCGGTAAGGATTAGGCATTTAGTATTCAATACCGAAAGCTTAGTAGTTGGAGGGTCAGGCGTATTGGGAATAATGTCAACTTTGCTCTAAATTAAGAATACAGCTAATTATTTTGTCAACATGCTTCCAGTCCCTACGGTGTAGGGCCAAGGATAATGCACTTGTAGATGATTTGAGGAAATGTGATTCGTGGTTGACTTTAGGACGGTCAAAAACAATCTTCATCGTCACCCTCTTATTTCTTTCTTTCTGAACGGATCTGCTAGTTTCCTTAAAGGATCTCTTATTCTATAGCACCTGTATTACGAAGCACTTCCACGACAGCGAGGTGGCCTCCTTCTGCTGCTGCTTGGAGTGCTGTTCGCCCATTATACTTTGCTGCTGCTGCATTAACTTTAGCATTCTCCTGAAGTAGCCGCTCCACGACGGCGAGGTAGCCTCCTCCTGCTGCTGCTTGGAGTGCTGTTCGTCCGTTATACTCTGCTACTGCTGCATTGACTTCGGCCTTCTCCTGAAGAAGCCGCTCCACGACGGCAAGGTAGCCTCCTCCTGCTGCTGCTTGGAGTGCTGTTCGCCCCTTATGCCTTGCTGCGGCTGCATTGACTTCGGCCTTCTCTTGAAGTAGCCGCTCCACGATGGCGAGGTGGCCTCCTCCTGCTGCTGCTTGGAGTGCTGTTCGTCCGTTATACATTGCTGCTGCATTAACTTCCGCACTCTCCTGAAGTAGCCGCTCGACGACGGCGAGGTGGCCTCCTTCTGCTGCTGCTTGGAGTGCTGTTAGTCCATTATACTTTGCTGCTGCTGCATTGACTTCGGCTTTCTCCTGAAGTAGCCGCTCCACGACAGCGAGGTGGCCTCCTTCTGCTGCTGCTTGGAGTGCTGTTCGTCCGTTAGACTCTACCGCTGCTGCATTGACTTCGGCCTTCTTCTGAAGTAGCCACTCCACGACGGCGAGTTGGCCTCCTTCTGCTGCTGCGTGGAGTGCTAGTATCCCCTCTGCTGCATTGACTTCGGTTTTCTCCTTCAGCAGTCGCTCTACGATGGCGAACTGCCTTCTCTTAGCTGCCCACATGAGCGGTGTCTCAGAATTATAGTCCCAGGAGTCAACGTTGACCTTGCCTGTCTCGAGTAGGAGGTTAACCACGGCCGCGTGCCCTCCCTCAGCTGCCCACGATAGCGGTGTCCGACCATATTGGCTATCCTGCAAGTCCTGATCAATACCATCTTTCACAAGTAATAGCTTTACCGCAAGGTCGTCCCCATTTCCTGCAACCCAAGACAGCGGCGTTAGGCCGTACTGGCTTTGCAACTTGTAAAGATGCTCTGCTTGATTCACCATTTCATAGCCCTTTATTGCTTCTCGGAGCCTCTTTTCTGCCATTCCGTACTTTCCTATGTCTCCTAATACTAGTGCAATATTCCATGTTCTTGTCACCTTGTCTAAATGATCTCCAAGCTCTACCTTTAAATGCTCTTGTACTTGAGTATTCATTATCCGGCTTTGGTATTTTTCTTGGCCTTGCGAGGATTCTAGACCATCTTCCCAATCCCAAACAAGTAGAAGGTCGCGCGAGAAGTGTATTAAAAGTTCTGGCTGTTTAAAACTGTCGCTCTCGTTTAGAGGTGTGGCTGCAACTATGACGACGGTAAAATAATCCCCGCACATCCTAATAATAGTAGGCTTTGAAGCTCCTTCCAGAAGACAGACGATATCACCCTTTCGGATAGATTTCGCCGACGCCTGAAGAAGCCACTCCCTCGAAGACCAAGATATACTTTTGGATATAATTTTGACGCTCTGTATGTCGTCCCTTCGAATTGAGGACACTTGGCCAAGAATGCAGCCCTTACTCATAATTGCCGCGCTAGAAGTATCCATGAGTATATTTTTACCGAGAATAAACTTGACAAGTTTCTGGAATAGTTCTTCCCAGGGAATCTCGTAATCGGGCTGTAAACCAGCTTTACTAGGATCGTCGGAGCTCATCCCAAGTAAAGCATATACCTTATCGAGCCGATCAGAAGCTTGGCGGGTATGAAACATATCTACTAGCTCGGCTAAAGACCGTATCTCTAAGGAGAACCTCTCTGACGAATTGGTTATATATTTAGGGCGGAGGCCAGCTTGTTCTATAAGGCTGGTCAATGCAGGGAGACTTTGCAATTTAGGAAAAGAGAACTCCAGTGATTTCTGCAAAGTTTTCAGCCCTAAGCAGAATGCATATCCATCAATCTCTATAGAACCACATATTATTATGACATGTCGAGCTGCGGCAACCTCCTGAAGGACCTAGATTAACGCTGTTAACGTCGCTGGCAATATTAACCGAGCGTTTACTCTCTTACCCAGATACGCTGAAACCATGGCCGCCCAAGCAGCTCGAGAATTGCTGGTTCGCTCATGTCCTTCGATTGCTCTATATGACCCTCATTGGCAGCAAGTCGTATACCCTCAAGTACCCCCTCTGTAGTCAATGATTCCCTTCCGAGCCAAACAATCACACGATGTGCTTTGCTATAGATCTTTGCCATAAGCTGGACTTGCTGTTTCCGCTCTTCTAAGTCGCTTTGATTGATGCAGATAGCATCTACCCATATAATTCGTTCCAAAGAGTGATCTCGAAGACGTAATAGAGCCGCGTGAAGGTTTCTTGTTATGTCCAACTTTTGCTCGTTGATAGAGATAGACTGAGGTTTTTTATAGTCTCCCCATGTATAGGACAAAGCTTCGTAGGGATGACTCCTTTTGCCCAGGTCTTGTAGAGAGTACTTGAATAGCTCGCACTCTAAGTGAGTCGTCTCTGTACTCGCGTTTACATGTGGCATCAGCCGAAGTAAGCGAATAGCGCCTGGGGCAAGCGGAGAATAGCCGGACTGAGACATGGTAAAACAACTCGCACACGGAAGAGCAAACAAGTGGAAGTTTTAAACAGCTTATGCGTTTCGCTTCAAGAGGGGCACCGCGCTAGAACTTAAATGGCATAGCGTTTAATGCCCCTGTCTTGGCAGCTAGCGTCACGAGTTAAAAAAAGGGGCCTTCAAAGGGAAACCAGTTTTGCAAGTGAGTATACGATGGAAGACGAATGAAGGACTGCATAGATACGAAAACGGAGATTAAAGCATAGGCAATGGAGGCAGGTGGTGGTGCAACTCGTCAAACGCGTCGCGCCGCGAGCGAGGCGGGGTCACGTGGAAAAGCAACGACAATCGAAAATCGACGACCAGCAAGACCTTTGGATGGACCGGGACAAGCTGGATGGACCGGTCGATTGCGACGAGGGCCGGTTCGCGCAGAGGGCCGGTTCGCAGAACCCCACCGAACCCGACCACGACTCTCGACGACCACGACCACCACGACTGTATAAACATGTTAAAACCTTCTCCTCTACCCTCTCGCCTTATAATAGATACGTGCACCTGAGCGAGGAGCCTCTGCGACCATGGCGTCGCCGTTAATCGCGCCGTCACGGTCACGAGTGGCGCTAGTCCTAAAAGCGTAAATATAGATATTATATAACTATAGCGCCTTACCGAAAAGCGTAAATATAGATATTACCTGACTATCTAAGTAGCTCCGCGACCTGTATTTTAAACAGCTTTATAAGGTTATCTGACCTACCTCTAAGAGTATTTTATCTTTTAACGCTTACGGACTATAGTTAATAGTCTCTAGCGTAAGAGTTACTTAAGCTATATATTATTCACGTAATCTGCGAGAGGGTCCTAGGTATACTTAGCTATAGGTAAGACCTTGAGTAAATATCAGAACGATTAGTAAAGGTAGATCACGTAATTTTAAATTTAATCTCGATATTATATCTAGGAAAATTAGAGTATCTTTATATTTATTTTATATTCTTAGTATTTTCCTAAAAAGATATAATATAATCTATAAGCGAGTTAGACTCCTAAGTAAATTAGATTCTTTTCCTTACTATTAATTAGAGGTAGGGCTATTTTAAGTATAACGAGGGCCGATTCGTAAGACCCTATAATTCGGACGCGACTAGCGATAACCACGACTATAATACGACTAGGTAAATCCTCTAGGGGGTAATATACCCTCTTACCCTTATACTAGTCTTCTTATACTAGCCTTCTATAAGCGCGCCTACGCCGTTTAACGAGCTCCTCACGGTAGTCACGATCGCGGAAGCCGCTAGTCCTAAAAGCGTAAATATAGATATTACCTAACTAGGACGTCTTACCGGAAAGCGTAAATATAGATATTATCTAACCTACCTCGACTTTACTAAGGTTTATATCTTTAAGTAGTCTTTAGGGTAGTATCTAATCCTCCTCTAATTATATCTTACCTTTACTAACTATAGTTAATAAGCTCTAGTGTTAAACGAGCGTATAATACCTCGCCGTAAACTATCCCCGAGTGTTAAGCGTGCTACAGAAGCGGCTAAGAAGGCTCGGTAGAGATAGAGAGTTATTACGTAGTAAAACTAAGTTCGGCAGGCTAACTAGTTTATCCCTGCTACGTCTAGCGGCCTGTAGAAGGCAGTTTAAGGAGGAAGAGACTAAGTAGAGACCCGTGTAGCTAAGTATAGCTCTATAGCTTAACCTAGAGCCTAGCGAGAAGAGGGGAGCTAGTAAGTTATAGATTAGCTTAATCCGCTCCTTATTAACTCTAAACCGCCGTATAACTTCCCTGACTTTAGTCTATAAGGTTACAGCTCCCGCTAGGGAAGTAGGCGCCAGCTCTCTGCTAGAGGATCTCGAAGGTCTAGTCGACAGAGCTCTACCCTGGCCCGGAGCCGAATCGGCGATTACTACCGCGTCTTAAAGTCGGCCTCTCCTTTAAAGACTAGATCTGTTACTAGCCGACTAAGTAGTACTATTTCTGTCTCTATAGCTGTACCGGGTAGAAATAATAAGTATATAGTAAGTCCTATAGCCTATAGGTTCTACCGTTATAAGAACACCCTAGCTAGGAGCCGAGAGGAAGATATAGGAGACGTAGACGATATAGGAGACACGGACGAGATAGGAGAGGCGGACGATATAGGACACGCGGACGATATAGTAGACGGGGACGATATAGGAGACGTAGGCGATATAGGACTACCCCTAGTAATCGCGGTAAGTTAACCCTAATAACCGTTTTCCCTATACTTATCCCCCCCTGACCGGGGGGTAGGCACGGGCTAGTTAACTATAATAACTATAAGAAACTGGACTATAATAACCGTCTCCCTCCCCTAAGATCTGCCACTGATACTTCGAGAGCCGCTCCTAATTACGGGTCCGAGAGGTTATAGAACACTATAGGCGAGCCTTTTATTTACCTCCCGGAGTAGAAAGTGCTTCTATATACGCTATATAGCTATTGCCTCTAACCACGCCCTGACGTCTAGGTTCCGTACCTTCGACAGCTACTATATAGCTTACGTGGTGCCTAGCTCAAGAGTCTAGGAGAACTCTTTAGCAGTTACACCCTCGCTACTCCCGAGGACGTAGGGAACCCGGGGACAGAAGAGGTAGTGCCGGCCACAGCTATCCTTAGCCTACGCGTTATAGATAGCTGGTAGTACCTGACTTATATAGGAGGGCTTACGAGAAACCTTAAGACTATAAAGCTATATATATCGAAGGCGTACTAGCAGAAGCCTAGCTTATATAAGGTTAGCCCGCTATAGCAGAGCTATAAGCTTTAGATATTCTTTACCGAGAACCGCCTGATTCGGTATTTTATTATAGCCCTAAAGGGAGACGATAACTACTTAGATTATACTAGGCTAGAGTAGTACTTAGGCCACGAAGAGGAGAGATTCTTTTAGCAGTAAGTTAAAGACGTTCACTATACTAAGAAAGATAGTAAAGCAGCTGCTAATATCGTTTAGGGTTTTAGTAGCTATCGGTCTGCTATTATACTATAGCTTTAGCGGACTAGTATTAAGGATTATCTCGAGGGGCTTAATAAAGAGCAGATCTAAGTATCCTTCTCCCTGCCGAAGAGTGCCGATAACGATCTAGAGCT